>PNEQ01044289.1:0-18023 GCA_003012365.1 Medauroidea extradentata | reverse complement strand
TAGATGGCAGGTCTTACAACAAGCTCATCAGTGTTTTTGGCGCAGATGGCATACTGACTATTTGCACCAGCTGCAAGTGCGTGCTAAATGGCATACAAACACAGCAAACATCGAGCCAGATACCATGGTGTTAATCCGGGATCCCAACCTACCTCCCCTTCGTTGGAAACTGGGCAGAGTTGTTCGTACCTTCCCAGGTAAAGATGGTGTAGTTCGCGTGGCTCAGATACGTACAAGTCAAGAACTGGTAACTAGACCAGTTGCCAAGTTGTCCCCTTTGCCCCAAAACTGAGTTAGAAATAAGCTATTTCTGGTGGGCGGCATGTTGGGACCTGTCAACTTTGTACTTAGGTTGTTGTTGTTATTTGTGAACTGAACTTTATTGACTGTCTCTTGTGTGACTCTTACCCGGAACTTAGCTTTGTTGTTTTGTTTTTCTCGTGTGGGCTCGAGTAGTTTATCGGGCAAGATGGCGACCTAGCCATAGTTCAAAAACGTGTGGTGTTATCGGTGCGTACGGACGTGTTTACTCCGTGTATGTTCGACGGAACATCGTGTCTTATACGTTTTTACCATGGGATTTTGTGAAATGAGGGAAGTTTTTACTACGTAATATTGTTGCTTTTCCTCAAACAACGCATAGGTAGCTCTACAGTGTGCATTTCAGGAACTGACCCGGAGAGAATTCTGCATAAGTTGTGTACAAATAATAAGATTGATTTACAGTTTGTGTATGATTGGCCATCATTTACAACATTTCGTAAAAAGTAAGTAAGTATTCGTATTCTCAAACGTGCAGCAAAACTGCCGAGAATAAACGTGCGTGATTCACGGAGCATTGTATTTAATACATTGAAGTAATTTACTTAAATTCAGTCTTCACAATTATGCCGGTGTTGTTTGACCCGTCTCAAACTATGCGACAGTGCAGGTCGGGTATAGGTGTGTATGCTTTAAGCCTTATGGTTTACTGCTGCAGACACATGCATGTAACGACAGCGAATATTGGACGTATTACTTTGATACTTATTTAGGTACACACTATGGAGGTGTGGAGTGTCAGCTTGTCAACTGTCCCGTCCATCATTTACATTCAGACGTAAGGTTACCATTCACATTTGACAGCTTGCTACAGATCACTTATATTGAAGTGTTATGTGAACAACATTTAGATCACCGTACTGATTACAAAGTAATATGGCGAGAAAATTGTGCCACAGTCGTCTGATATGAAGAGTGTGATGGTGACATACACAGACATTGTCAAGCAGATAACACATTTGATACATTGTGTTGTGAAAGTTAAGACTCAAAACTTTATTGCAAGTGTGTGTGTCCTGCAGGAGCATAGCACAAACATTTAAACTGTGGTGGTCATCCGTGAGTGTGGGGACTTCAAATAATGAGAACGGATGTGGCCGACCCCAGGCGGCGGCTTCCTGGCCGCACGAGGTCATCGTCATGTAGGTACCAGGAGAGGTGGTCATATTTGAGGGTGGGAACTACAAACAATGGGAAGGGATGTGGCCGACCCCAGGCGGCGGCTTCCTGGCTGCACGAGGTCATTGTCACATAGGTACTGGGAAAGGTGGTCATACATGAGGTTGGGGACTACAAACAATAGTAAGGGATGTGGCCGACCCCAGGCGGCGGCTTCCTGGCCGCACGAGGTCATTGTCATGTAGGTACCAGGAGAGGTGGTCGCACGGGTGGCTGCTGAGGCCAAGACTACCCCGTCTCGTGTGGGATACGCATAGTATAGCAAGGACAATATGCCTTACTCAAACGATGTAAATAAGTGATGTTAAATCCGAAATGGGAAAGTAAACATAATTTTTGTGTATTGTTCATTCTTTGTGTTTTTTTTAATCTTTAAATGCTACAGAAATCCTACAGTGCATCAGCCCTCATTGTATAACTTTACTGTACGAAATTATGAAATGTATTGGATTATTTGCGGTTTCATTTACGAGCGAAGCATTTGGTCCACCGGGAGGTCGGATTTCTGTGGCGCATCGAAAAACAATGTCGTCGGTACGTGATGCATGGATGCTCGATCGCTATTAGAGAAAGCATAGTCGTTCCAGTCCACTCTTCACTTTTTCCATGAGTAGCGAATAACAACCAACTATGGAAGTCAAGGTAAGCTAAGTCTTGTTATTATCCTTCCCCTTCCACTCCTTCCAAACAACATGAATCCTAAGGACAAGATATTGTTGGTCAAAAATAAGGGTCTTTTTAAGGCGAAATTGAAACGCTTGCAAACATTTGTTAAAGCCTATGTACAAGGTTCAGCTGCATGAGAAGTACGAGTAAGATTAGCAAGCTTACATCAACTTATGCAAGATTATGATGAAGTACAAAAGGAAACTTGAACTGTTTGATTAATTAGGTGCAGAAGAACATGAAAGGGATAGAGATCAGTTTGAAAATACATATTATGAGGTATTAGGTGAAGCCACATTTATTGTTGAGATGAACTTTGAATTCACAGAGAAGCTAAACAAGGACGGTTTAACTTCACAGTTAGGCAGTAGTAGAATAATAAAACTGCCAACAGTTAAGTTACTTACATTCACTGTAAATGTAACAGAATTCAGACAATTTCAGGATACGTTTAGAAGCTTAGTGATTAATAATGATTCGCCAGACGACATGCTGAAGGATCATTATTTACTGTCAACTGTTTCAGACGAGGCATACAAATTAATCCAAGGGTTACCAATTACAACTAGTAATTTCGAAGTTTCATGGGAAATCTTACATTAGAGATACCACAACCTAAAGCTCATTGCAACTGCACATCTTAGGCAACTTTTGTCTTTGCCAAGGGTTAGCAGGAATTTGGCACGTGACTTAAGACATGTGTTGAGCTAATTGACAAGTAACATAATGCGATCGAGGCTTTAGAGACGAAGGTACCATTGCATGAAATTATTTTGTCACAGTTAGTACTAGATCAGTTGGATGAAGAAAGTCACAGGGAATGGGATTTAATTTCGTCAAGCAACCAGACTCTTCCATTAAAAGATTTGTGTGAATTCCTTCAAATTAGATGTCAGGCCTTAGAGTAGAGAAAATCTTTAACAAGTTTAGCAGCTACTGGCACATGAGAAACAAGAGAGCTGTACAAAACCGGTAAAGAATGTATCACAAACCCATCAACACTGATAGGATGCATGAAAAGTAATGAAATGGATGCTTTATACAGGTGCCCACAGTTCTTAGGTGTTAATGTTCCAGAGTGAACAGAATTTGTGTTTCAAAATAAATTGTGTCTTAATTGTTTACTAGCAGCGCATGTAGTAAGACAGTGTAGTTCTGCGTCATGTCGCAAGTGTAGAAGAAAACACCACACATTATTACACGGGGTGTGAATAATGAAGGGCCAGTACAACAAGATAGTAATAGAAATGGTACACTTGAAGGTAATCTCCTAAGCCAATGCAACAATGACCAGTATTGTTCTTTAAATGTAAGACTGCACACACACATATTGATACCTACAGCCATGGTGAAGGTCTTTGATAGTAGAGGAAATTTACACATTTGTCGTGCATTATTATATTCTTGTTCACAAGCCCATTTTGCTACTGAATCTTTGGCGCAAAGACTATCTTTGAAGAAATCATTTAACTATGTACCTCTACAGGGAATAAGCAGTGCTAGAGCTGAGTTGAAACACAGCAAAACTCCTCAGATTATTTCTATGGCCACAGACTATTCAACAATTCTTGGCTGCTCAATACTACCATACATTTCCAGTAATGTTCCGAGTAATCCCATAAACTACCAGGAGTGGAATATCCCGCAGGGTATTAAGTTAGTAGATGCAACATTTAACCAGCCAGGACAAATTGATTTGCTTATTGGTGCAGAAGTACTTTTCCGACTTCTTCTACCTGAACAGAGATTCAGGACAGGTTGTTTTTCATTCCTGCAAAACACAAGATTAGGATGGATAGTGTCTCAACCACACCTAATCTCAAATCATAGTCAAGATGATCAGCAAACCTTTTTTGTCAGGCATGACAACAGCCTACATCAACAATTTCAAAAATTTCGGAAACTAGAGGAGCTTAATCAAACACGAAGGTCAAAGGAGGAATTGTAATGTGAAGAACACTTTGCAGGTACTAGAACAAGAGATGCTACAGGCAGACAATAAGTGAACTTATCTTTCAAACAAGATCCTAAGGAGCTTGGCCATCCCGCCAAATGGCAGAAACAAGGTTTCTTCGACTCGAATGTCTGTTGAAAAACAAAACTCTTCAAACAGAATATATCAAGTTCTTAGAAAAGTACGAGTCACTAGGTCACATGAAGATTCTCGAGCATCCTAAAGGGGAAGAAACATCTGTATACTACCTTCCACATCATCCGGTAATTAAAGAGTCTAGTGAAACAACTGAAACCAGAGTAGAATTCGATGCCTCAGCCAAAACCACAAATGGTAAATCACTCAACAACATTATCAAGACAGGACCAACAATACAACAGGACTTATGCTCAATTATCCTATGGTTTCGATCTCACAAGGTTTGCTTTACAGCTGACATTGAAAAGATGTATCGACAGATTAGAGTCATACCAGAACACTGCCAACTTCAACGAATATTATGGTGGAAATCACCACAAGAAACTATTGAAGAATATGTGTTGAAGACAGTGACTTGTGGTATTACATGTGCCCCTTTTTGTCTATAAGAACATTGCATCAAGTTGCCTTGGATTAAGCAGAAAGTTTTCTATTAGGGTCAGAAGTGATCCATAGAGACTTCTATATTGATGGTTGTATGTCAGGTGCAAGTACAATCAGTGAATCATTAGCCATTCAAGAGAAACTGTTAAAATCGCTGAGCAAGGAAGGATTCATGCTGCACAAGTGGTGCTCAAACTACCCACAGATACTTGAACCAATACCCTCTGAGTTTTAGGAAACTGATTTGCCTCTTCTTGTAGACACAAAGAACGTGAAAACACTGGGACTAATCAGACATCCAGCTACTGATCAGATTCAAATTGTGTGAATTACCAAAAAGCCTTCATATTTACCAAGAGCATAATTTTGGCAACAATAGCATCGATGTTTGATTCTCTGGGTTTAATTAGCCCTAATGTTATTTCATGTAAGTTTTTACTTCAAGAACAGGGCAGGCACAGATTGGCTGGGATGAAGTTCTGCCTACAGAACTATTGCATAAGTGGAAGTGTTTATATGAACAGCTACCTCAAGTCAAAAAAATACATATCGACAGATGTGTATTAGGCGATGGTACCATTGAGGACCTTCAATTACATGGTTTTGCAGATGCATCTGAGAAGGGCTATGGTGCATGAATGTACATAAGATCCACAGACATAACTGGTAACATCACTGTCAAGCTTCTGTGTGCAAAATCCAAGGTAGCTCCTGTAAAAAGGCTTTCGCTTCCTCGTTTAGAATTGTACAAAACTCACATATTATCCAGACTGCTCAAGAAGGCCCTTGTTGCCTTAAATTCGACCTTTTCTCAGGTATATTATAGACTGATTCAAATTTGGTTCTAGCTTGGATCTCTGGCACTCCTACTCGGTGGAAGACCTTTACAGCCAATTGGGTCGCAGAAATTCAGGTCAATTCGTCAGTCACTATTTGGCATCATGTTATATCAAAGGACAACCCTGTCAATATATCTAGAGGCATTAATCCATGCACTCTTGCAGCAAGCTCACTCTGCTGGAAAGGACCATCCTGGCTGCTGGTTGACTTAAATGAGTTGCCAACTACAAGCACCGGTGTGGATTTGGATGCCGTACCTGAAGAAAGAGGAGCCACAACTATATTAACGACTACTTTTGCTTAAGATGAGATTATGGTATGATTCTCTTCACTTACTCGGTTGAAGGTAGTGATAGCATACTGCAAACATTTTTCCTAGAATATCAGGAATCCTTCAGATGAAAGAGTAGCTGGTTTGTTTTCTGCACAGGAACTCAGCTGGTTTACAGCTGGACCAGAAGCATCAAAACATACTTTCGCCGAAACATCACTTGACTAAGCTGATAATTGAAGAGGAGCATCAACTTTTGCTACATGCAGGTGATCAATTGGTGTACACTTCACTTAGACAATGCTTCTGGATAGTAAATGGAAAGAATACAATTCGGTGCACACAGCATAAATATTAAGTTTGCCACAAGTTCAATGCAAAGGCAGCGAAGCAACTGATGGGTCAATTGCCAAGTGTCAGAGTAAATCCAACCAACAAATTCATGAATGTTTGAATTGATTATGCTGGACTACTGTATATAAATGCAGAATATCGACGATCTAAAACCAAGCTTAAGTGCTACATTGCTGTATTTTTTTGTTTATCGACCAAGGGTATCCATCTCGAAAATGTGAGTGATCTCAGCAGTCAAGCCTTCATTGCAGCAATAAAGATATTTGTGTCTTGACGTGGCCATGTTAGTCAGATATACTCTGATTACGGAAGTAATTGTATCCGAGCAAAAAAGGATCTTCAAGAACTGAAAATTCTTTTCGAAAGTAAGCAGCACCAAGATGCTTTATATTTATTCACATCACAAGAATGAATACAGTGACACTTTGTACCACTTAGATCTCCTCACTTCGGTGAATTATGGGAAGTAGGAGTAAAGTCCTTTAAATGTCATTTCCTAAGTGTGATGGACTCACCCTTCTTGACGTATGAAGAATTATTGACTATAACTGTACAAATAGAAGCATGCCTTAATTCTAGACCATTGACTCCATTAATGATCCTTCTGTCCTGACTCCTGGCCATTTCCTAATTGGTAGACCGATAACAGCACTCCCTGAACCAGATCTTACCACAACAAGACATAGCTTACTTTTCAGGTGGCAACAACTCCAGCAGTAGTTACAATAATTTTGGAAGAAATGGTAAGTCGACTACTTATCACAGTTGCAACAGAGGGGCAAGTGGAGAGGAGGAACAAGAAATCTAAAGCCCGGCACCCTAGCCGTTCTCAAGGAGGACAACCTGCCGCACTTGATGTGGAAGATCGGCATCATTGACCAAGTACATGCAGGGTCTGATGGTTTAACTCGTGGGGTGACCATCCGTACTCCACAAATATCATTCAGACGTCCCATCACCAAGTTGTGTCCACTTACCCATTAATTGTGAATGAGTGTCAAAACAAATTACCATTTTCATTCTGTACAGTGTGTATTATATTTCAATTGAGTAATTTTAATCTCTAAAATTAAAAAAAAATGGCTACAGCCTTTTTTGGGGGGCAATTTTTCAGACTCAAAACTTTATTGCAAGAATGTATGGATCCTGCTGGAACATGGTATAAAACTTTTAAACTCTGGTGTTCATCCCTCAGGGAGGGGGGAACTACAGACAATGGGAAGGGATGAAGCCTAACCCAGGTGCCGGCTTCCTGGCCACACGAGGTCATTGTCATGTAGACACCGAGAGAGGCAGTCGCATGGGAGGCTACCAAGGCCAAAACTTAAAGTGGTCCACTATCATGTACTGCTGTTGAAAACATGATAACTGTTTTAAGCCCATGATAGTTGATTATGTAAGTCCTCCATTGGTCCCATAGACAACGGTAACAGTCCGTTGATGAGACAGAGTTAAAAGTGTTACAGACTAGAAGGATGGAGTTTTCTTAGAACTTTCCGACCCATGTAAATGTGAAGTCATGTGCCTCATTACTTCACTTTTAGGGTGGGAGTGTATGTTGTGCCCCAACATTGTTATTGATGTTATTGAATATGTATTGCATTGTATCTTCTTATTGTAGCTATAGAGGAACTTGTGCTAGGAATCAGTAGTGTTTAATATGTATAAAGGGAAGGAAACATAAACTTGTAGAGAGCGTGGCCTGATACCGTCGAGACTGTTTGCAGTGATTAATTATCTGCATTCAGTAGAAACTAAATGTGCGCTGATCACATACTCACTCCAGGCAAACATGTTATTGTTTTGTGATCCTGTATTCTGTGGCTCTGACTCGGAATAAGAGTCATTGTACATTTCTTCAGAAATGAGAGATCATGAGGTAGACCAAACAATGTCGGAGGTCAGGGATTGGTACACATGACTGGGCCCTGGAGTCAGATCCCGAGGTAAGGTAGGCGCATGCACTGTCCGAGAGCTAAGAAGTAATTGTACAGGGCTAGTAGCAATATGTGTAAAGGTCTGTGTAATGTAAGACGACGTGAATAAAAGGTTATCTGACTGTATGCCGTGGATATAAATCCTTTGCTGCATACCCAAGCCCCATGCTATGTTCCTGAACAGGAACCAACTAAATCTCTTGCTTATAATTCTGTGCTACTAATAACAGTCTGAGAAGTGGCACCTGGGCCAGTAGTCCCGGAGCACGCTATCTTCAGTATTTTTCAAGCGAATACAGACTCTCTGCCCACACTGAACAGTGTAAACAGCACTCTGCTGTATGAGCCTCATTTCCTAGCTAGGGAGAGAGGAGGCTTAAATTCACTAAATTTTCCAAGCAGCAGAGAATGGGCTTTGTAGCATATTACAACATAGAAAAATTTTTGCAGCCCACGGCTACATGTATGCCTATGTCACAAGATAGTCGTTCTGGCATGATGGTTAAGAATAAACACATACCATATGCTAAGTCTGTTTGGTTAGTGTGTAGTTATGGTGCTAGCAAAACAGAGAATCGTACATTCATAGGTAATGATTATTTGGAGCATCTTGTGGCTAAACTTATCAGAGTGACAAAGTATGCATGCGACATGTGCAGTGTAGATGTTAGTAAGTAATTGCTGACTGCAGTCGATAGGGACCAGCCCGCGAGTCGGACAAAATATCACATTTGCAAGGAGGATTTGCATAATTGTTCAGATAAAATTGTACTTTACCACCACCACCTGACTGGTGAAATTAGAGGATATGCTCACAACAGGTTCAATTTACTGATTCAACTTGCAAAGAATCTGCTTGTGGCTGTTTTCCACAGCATGAAAATTATTATGGCCATTTTCTCATGCTGCTGCTGGCCACACAGGCAGACAATAGTGAAGTTGTGGAAAACCCAATCAAAATCATAGTCATTGAGAACATGATTGGCAAGTTACAAGTGTATCACAAAATGTATTCCCTATGGGAACACTGCACAGTGAGGTGAGCACACAGTAAAATATAATTTATTGATTCATTTAAATTCATGAACGCATCACTGGAAAATCTGGTGTTTCACCCTGCCAAAACTCACCCGGGCGCAGTTTCCAGACAATTTGGCGTAAAGAAAGGGAGTACTTCCATACAACCACTTGTGGTCTGTGGAACATCTAAGAGACTTCCCTGTCTTCTAGGGACACATTCTACAATGTAATGCGAGGCGAGGGTGTGAACGAGAGCGATAACTTGCAATTTCAGTCTGCCTGGAATGTGTTAAAATGTGGTACATAAATGGATTAGGGCTTGCAGCATTTGCACATGGATACATGTTTGTTAATAGACGTATATGAGAGCTTCAGGGCAGTCTTCTTGGAGGCGTACATTGTGGACCCCGCATTATTTGTCACAGCTCCTGCACTAACCTGGGGCGGTCACTTATCGAAGATACAAGTGTGCTTGGAGCTACTGACTGACACTGATAAATATATTTTTGTTAAACATGTGGGTTCGAGGTGATATTACTGAATTGAGAACACGACATGCAACTGCCAACAATATTTACATGTACGAGGACTACAAACCTTCACTCCCATCATCCTACATGTGCTACCTCGACATGAATGGTATATACAGTCATATAATGATGTCGAAGCTTCCTTTTGCCAATTTTCAGTGTTTTGCAGCAAATGAACTTTCTCATTAGTAGTTCGCGAACATCGATATACAAGGACACTCATGCTTTTTCGCTGAGTTTGATTTGCTGTTCCCAGAGGAATGTCACAATGTGCTATCCTATCTGCCACTTGCACCAATCAATGGCATATCACGAATCAGTTCGACAGAAAATATCTTGCTCAATTTATAACTGCAGAGGAATTACAATATCCACGGGCAAACACTGAAGCACTACCTGGTGTACAGCACTATTCTGCAGTCTGTTCACCGTTAATTGTGTTTTGACCAGTGTGCATGGATGGCGCCTTACATTAGGTTTTACCTAGACAAATATATTTCGGCAGCGAATGCATATGAGAAATCGTTCTTTAAACTAATGTGTAACTCTATTTATGGCAAGTGTCTTTAAAATGTTCGAGGGGTATGTGATATTAGTTTCGATTCGCGGTACAATACAATATATGGTGCAGCAGAACTGATTGGGCATCCGATGTTCAGAGGGCGACAAATCCTCGCCGATGATCTTGTTTTAATCGAGATGGAAAAGCTCGATATCACTTTCAATAAACATTTGTACATAGGTGTTGCAGTTCTCGACCTTTTCAATTTGTATTTGTTTGGTTTCGATTTTAACTTTATGCAACAAATGTTTTCTTCACCCTCCTTACACTTGTTGTATTGTGATACCGACAGTTCAATTTACGAGGTACACTGTCACGATGTATATGCTGGCATAGCTCCTCATTCGGCTACACATTTTGATGCTTCTAGCTATGTGCCAGATTATTGCCAAGGCTTTCCGTGTATAAACAAGGGTATTTCAGGCATTATGAAGGACGAGTGTGGTAGCAACCTCATCGCCTCCTTCGTAGATTTGTGCTCTAAACTTTGATGGGAATTGTACACATAAAGCTAAAGGTGTAAATGGTAATGTACCGAACACTCGTGTTTAATGATTATCTGGAATGCCTAACTCAAAATTCACAGGTATGGTGCACCCAATATAATTTCCTATCACACAATAATGTTGTCTTTAGAGAACATGTATTCAAAGTACCATTGTCGGCAGCAGATGATAAGCACTACAGCAAAACAGACAGAATAACGACTTTGCCATGGGGTCATTTTTGCATTACTCCACAAATTTAAAGCTACAAAAAATAGAGAAATACTCACGCCTCTCTACCTGCCTGCATTCCCACAACAAGGGTGTCTGTCTGTCTACCTGCCCAGCTGTGTGGCAACACCGAGGCTGTCTGCATGCCTGCCTGACATCCTGGAAGTGAACATTGGGGCAGTCTACATACCTATGTACACTGAGGATGACTGTAACTCTACACTGCGACTGCTCGACTTCTGCACCCACTCTACAGTGCGCCTGACTACTAGTGGAGCATCCATGCTTAGCATGGTGTTGGAAGTCTACTGGATCACCAATCTGTTTATGTCCTCTGACTCAACAACTGTGTAGTGATATGCACTGACAACAGTATATGTGCATCAATGTTGAATCTGTGGTGTAATGTACACAACTGCATGTGCGTCAAAGTGTTCAGCTTCAAGTAAATGCCTAATGGAGCAATGAGTTGTGTTATACTATGAGAAAATATGGCTGTGAGTATATCTCTTTTCAAGGGTGATGGTGCATTGAGAAAGTAAATATTATTTTCAAATGAAATGTGTCAACTATTATTTCATTGTTCCCTGTAATTTTTTATTTTAAAAATAAATTACAGTAAATAAGTATAATTGTTATAAAATTAGTAGTGATGTAGTAGGATAGAAAATATCTACTTACCCCTGGAAATATCAGCCAAATGACATAAAGATATTTAGAGCGGGGATACATTCTGTTGGCAGCAGTAGGAGTGGGGAGAGTGTTTTATATTAGTGATTTGGCCAGCCAACCTTTGTCGAGCTTCGGCAGCCCTGAGGAGAGGGCATGTTAGAGGTAAACCAGCAGGGGAGTGGAGAGAGGAGGTATGTTAGAAACTTGTGTAGCATTAAGGATAAGCAGGAGGATAGCAGGGTTATGATAAAAACTTGTATTAAGGGTAGGCAGTATAGGAGGGCAGGGGAGTATGCTTTAAGGCAGTGGGATGGAAGGGTTAGTTCAAGGATAGGCTAGAGGGGTATGACAAAGGGAGGGGGTACGCTAGAACATTAAGGATATGCATGTGTAGAAAGGAGAGGGTGTGCTATATGGCAGGGCAGAGATAGGCTGGAGAAAGAGGGGGGGTATGCTAGAACATTAAGTACAGGCAGATATAGAGGGGAGGGGTGGAGATAGGCTACAGGGGTATGTTTTAAGTCAGCGGGAGGAAGGGCTAGTACAAAGATAGGCTACAGGGGAATGAGAGAGGGAGGGGTTATGCTCTAAGGCAGGGCATAGGACACAAGAGAGGGGGCAGAGATCCAATCACAACCCTCCTCTCATGGTGCTTAGGCACCACTCGTACCAAAAGGGCCCTACTTTCCCTCACATCCCCCTCCCCATCTCATCCTAGGAAGGGCCTAAACCCTCAGCCAATCACAGCCCTCATGGCACTTAAGTGCTACTCGTACCAAAAGCTTCCAACAACCAATCCCAACACAGGACATGCCCCCTAATTACCCTCTCGTCTAGCTAGAGCTCTTGCTCCACCCTGGGGGAGGGGTACAGTTTAACTAAATGTATGTTAGGCCGGTTTTGCTCCCAGTTGCGCAATCCCGCATGGTATCCCTACTAGTATCCACGAATATTGTCAGTTAACGAAAATGACAAAGTATCCATCACACTCACCACACTGAACTGTAAAACCCCGACATAAAATAACTTTGTATTCCCTACAATTGAGAATACAATTACAAAATGCTAGTAACAATAACTTTATGACAATTTTCCTCTGCAGCTTATAAAAATGAAACTTCCTACATCCTTGTGCATACATAAAAAAGCTACACAATTTGAGGTTATGAAAACGTATCAAAAATTACATTAGGCGCGAGATATTAACATTACAAAAGTCCAAAATGGCTAAAACCACGATAGTGATCAATAACACATAATTTTTTTTTTCTGTTTAATAGATGCAAAGGCTAAACAAATTAGTAGAATTTTGCCTGATAGGGTTTATACTGTTTGTGGGTCTTCGGTAACATTAGCTACAGATAAAACTTCAGTGGATGGAAATTGGGGAAGGGGCGTTGACTCGTTTCATGGGTGGGGTGCTTCGGTGCCAGTGCCTTGTCAGCCACCTTGGTGACGAGCTTGTATTGTCCACCATCTTAAATTGGCGACCATTTAGTGTTAGTGATCTTCTTGTATTCGTGGCCATCTTGTATTGGCAGCCATTTTGTATTTGTGGCCATCTTGTACTGGCAGCCATTTTGTATTAGTGGCATCTTTTATATGTAGACATATTGTATTGGGAGCAATACTATTTTTGTGACCATCATGTACTGTCGGTCATCTTGTGTTATGTATTGGAAGCCATCTTGTATTCAATTTTCTCCTTCTCTATCATTATGTTAATTTTTTTTTCTGCTCTAACTTTTCTTCGAGGAGAATCTAAGGAATGACCACTGACCATGCGGGGTTTTCCTGCTCTGTCATTCCATTATTCTTGCTCTGTCACTTCTTCAGGAATGGACTAGAATATGGCAGTTCTATTGCGGCATCGACGCCGAATGCCCTCCATCTCGGCTCCAGTGAAGCGATGCCTTCGCTCTCTCTTGGTTCTGGCAGACGACGCCCCATTTCCAAGACATACATTCTCTCTTGGCACCAGTAGGTGACGCTCTCTATTCAAGATATATTCTCTCTCTATCTTAGCACCGACGGACCAAGGCCATTCTTTCTCTCTCTCTCTCAAACTCGCTGTTCTTTTCATCTATATCCTTCCCTCTCTCTTCCTATCTCTCATGGTTATTTTTTTGACAGCATTGATTCCACTACCAGTTATGGACATGTACTACACTAAAGAGAGTAAGCAAATGTAAATTTTAAACACATTGGAGATATTAAGAGTTTATTGTGTATCACAAATAATGTCATGACACTACGACCTGACGTCATATAGTATGTTATGTGGAGTAACGTCTCACATAAAAAAAAATATCCTAGCGAAGATGTGGTGCGCGAACTGCCCCATCTCGGCATAACCAACAGTGTTATGGGGAACAATAAACATAGTTAAAGTTATATATTTTAAATAATCTTGAAAGACAGTACCTATAATGTCTTACATTTAATATTATTGTATGAGTTTATTTAATCGAATAATTTTTTTAAGCAGTGATGATGGAGTTTTTTCACTTTAATTTTTAGGGCCTATATTTTCTTTGAAATATTTTTATACTTACATAGTTTTTGATGCAACATTACTGCAACAGTGATCATCTTTTTAAATTTAATGGCGCATGTAATTTGCACAAGTATAACTTAGAAACAGTGATTCGGTGGTCTGGTTATTTTACAAACATGATTTGTATTTGAAACGGGATGGACTAAAACTACAAACATAATGCTGGTGCAAAGTACAAGCATGCTGATGGAAATACTGCTGCCATGTACATTATGTGTAAACTTACCTAAAACAAATGTTTTCAATGTAGCAAAATGGTTTATGTTTATGTGTTTAAAGGTGAAGATCTATCACAAAGGCTCAGACTACCGACGAGGCATCTCCAGGCCGGAGCTTCTACCTGTAGAATATGGAGGAGAAGGAGGAGAGATAAAACATCTAATAGGTAAATTACAATTTTCACAGGGAATGTAGCTGGTGAAAAGCAGGGCTACTATAGATATATAAAGGTCGGAGCTCATACACGTGGAGTATAGTGAATGGCAGAGAAGACAAATCGAATAGGTAAATTATAATATCCAAAATGTGTGTGTTCGGCTACAAGCAGAGCTACTATAGAAAAATAAATGCGGGAGCTCATACACATACAGTATAAGGGAGAGGAGAGAAGATACACCGAATAGGTAAATAACCTGTGTGTTTTCGTGGAGAAGCGGAAAAAATATATAATTGAAAGATTACAATATCCACAGTTTTTTTTGTGTTTGGCTACAGACAGAGCTGTTAGAACTGTAGAAAATATAAGAGCATCTATTGTGTATAATGTAGGAGAGAAAGGATACAACTAATAAGTAAATAATAATATCCACCGTGTTTGTGTCCGTCTTCAGGCGTGGCTAACAGTGCATTTTTAAGTCTAGAGCTCCTTCTAATCGTAAGTAGGATGTAAAATATGGGAAAAAGATACATCCGTAACATAAGTAACAATGTCAACAGTGTGTGTGTTCCAGCCACTTACGGGGACACTTGTGGCTGTATGAAGTATGTATCTCACGCAATTAGTGTATGATGAAAACTGAAATAAGTATACTGATCTAATGTGTAACTGACAATATCTTGCGACAAGCAATCTAACTTAAAAAGGCGAGAGCTCTTGCATTTAGAATATGATAGAGAAGAATGGGAGAAAAATAGCTAACAGAATAATTACAATATTCACAGTGTATATTTGGTTACAGGCGGTGACACTATGGCTGTTCGAAGGCCGATACACTACACTCTACAGTACCTGTTAGGAGATGGAAATGTATATTTACAATATCCACAGTGTGTATGTCCAACTAGTAGTTCATATCTGTATGTTCGAACGCAGTGCCCCTTTTTGTGCTCAATAGTAACGCCTAAAATAATTCCATAAAATTAACCAAATATTGAGACAGTTTATACACAATCCCTTATCAGCAGTGGTGTATACAGAGGGGGGCTAAGGGTGCCAGTCCCCCCCCCTACCCGAAATCGAAAGACTCCAATTTAAAAATAGAAACCTAATGCTGCATAAATATATTTCAGACAATTTTCCGCAATTTAATTATTAAAATGTTTACAAATACATTACATTGTGGGTTCTTAAAATAATAATGTGTCTAGTCCATTGGAAGCGGGAATTAGATGTATTTTGTACTAAGCTGTAAGAATTCACTTCCAGGCCATAGCCTCTCCCCCCCCCTCAACTACTTTTTATTTTGTTCTGAGTGCATTCTCGTGGCACAGCGAGGTTGCAGGCTGACCTATCCCTTGAACCACACCCTTCAAACAATAGCACTGCCCGCTCCAAGGGACTAGAAAGCTTGCCGAGTTTGGTATCCACATGGCCTGACGCTAGTCTCAGTCTGTAGGTTGAAGATATCACTTATGCAGTGCTGTAACTGTCTGTGCCACATTAGCTTTTTCGAGTAGTTTTTAATTATAATATAAATTTATTTATTTTTGTTAAAGTTACGTTGCACGAAAGTTTTGATATGTGTGACAAGAAAAGAAAAGGAAGTTGTCTGTTGTCATATTTTATCAAAGTGCCGAAGCAAGATGGAAGGGAAGATGACGATGCTGGTGTAATGGTACGGGTAAGGTTTAAAATGAATTACTTCATTGTTGTATGAACTGTTAAAATGTTTCTTATTACTACCGTATGTCGGGAAATTGTAACCCGGCGGGGATAACTTTGTTTTGGTATATATTACATGTTTTAGTTCTGAGGTCCTTTTGTGAAAGAATAGATACTTGAGAGTCGAGTGTTTAAAAACTACATTTGTTTTTCAGGCTAAAAGTTTTAGAGAAACTACAAAGCCTAACATTTTGAGTGAAATAAAGTTACTTCTCCGGGTCAAAATAACCACTGCTTAGTGGACCTCAGACGTGATACAAAAAAATTTTGTCAAATGACCCTTTAATCTTAATATTAAAAAAGTTGCCGAAATCGGTCCAGCAAAGGATTTCATATGATTTTATTTGAGTTGTTGAGCTTGATGAGTTTTCAGAGGTAGAATCAAAAGTTTCTTACGTAAATTGTTTGGTGATTGGGCCTGAGTTATGAAATGTCACTCAAAGAACTCACTAATCTCGGTTACTAGAATTGTGTGAGTAAGACTGCTAAATTACGTAGCGGTAGAACAGTTTCAACTTCTAGAAGTACATGCAAGTTTTTTCAACAATTTCAAACATTGTACTTTTTAATTCAACTGATACCATCAAACCATCAATTAGGTCAACTAACATATAATCTTAAAAAAAATGTCCTCATCGACTCAACAATGCGAAAAGCAAACCGATTGGACCTATAAACATAAAATTCTAAGGGTATCTTCCCGTAAAGATGTAAATGCTAAGAAATTATTAAATTAAAGTGTATGGTAAGTTAAAGTGTCGAGTGAATTACTGGAATATTCAATCGACGATAAAATCTAAATTACTCATTTTGTTTCAATGAATTTTTTTTGCCGAGTAGACATTTTATTTAGGATTGTATATTTATATAGCACCAGACGATAGTATGCCTTGCTTTCGAATAAAAAATAAAAATTTGTGTTTAGAAAAATAAGGGATAAAAACCACAAAATCCATAAAAATTGAAAACTCTTAAGTTATATAATTTTTAATATGACAATATCCAGGACTCTAACAGACTTTCAAAAATACTCCAATATTTATTTTAAAATAATTTTTCTAACTGAAAATGTCTGCGCGAAATCAAAACGCAAGTATTTTTAAGTCGGTTATTATAGAGTTCGGGATATTGTCATATTAAAAATTATAAAAATAACAGTTTTCAATTATTATGGATTTTGTGTTTCTAACCCCAACTTTTCTAAATAACAATTTTAATTTTTTTCTCGTAAGCAATGCATACTACCGTCCAGTGCTATATAAATAGACATTCGCTAATAAAATACATACTCGAAAAAAAGAGTAGTTTAGATTTTATCGGCGACTGAATATTCCATTCGTTCGCTAGACACCTTAACTTTCCATACCCGTTAAGATGAGTACTCGACTGGCGCATGGACGGCGTCGCAGCATGTCAGACGTACTCTTACGCAAAAACACTTAAATTATTCATATAATGTTTATCTACGAAAAGAACACACACCTGAGAGGTAGGGAAGGGCAGCGCAGCACAGTTCCTGTGTCCCATACATGTCAGTGTAGCAGTGTACATGAGAGGTAGGGAAGCGCAGCGCAGCACAGTTTCAGTTCCCATACATGTCAGTGTAGCAGCGTACATGAGAGGTAGGGCAGGGCAGCGCAGCACAGTTCCTGGGTCTCATACATGTCAGTGTAGCAGCGTACATGAGAGGTAGGGCAGGGGACACAGCACAGTTCCTGTGTCCCATACATGTCAGTGTAGCAGCGTACATGAGAGGTAGGG
>PNEQ01044288.1:0-18024 GCA_003012365.1 Medauroidea extradentata | reverse complement strand
AGGCACAGAATACCTTAAAATTTCGACACACACCGTATCAATATCTTACAGTTTCAGTCTCATCAACTTTAAAAACAGCAGGAGCAAAACACTATTGTACTTTACCTACAATACACAGGTAATCCAATCCATTCGGCTATGTTTGAAAACATAACAAACATTCCTTCTCAGCCATCGTTGGAGGAAACATTTAACACACAGTTTGCAATTAAAAATAAACAATTTCTCATCACGAAAGCATTTCTATTTACACAATATTTCACGATTATTATTTTCCGTAGCTTCAACTAACAAAACCTCGCACAGCTCAATCGCCATTTTCTCCTTCAAAACTCCGTCACGAACGCTAAACGAAGGCTTGTTGCTTTTCGTTTCGTTTCGACCATAGATAACGAACGCAGTGACGTCATACGAACACTCGTGAGCACTTAGAATACCAACACTCGAGAAGTAACGAAAATTCGAGAAGTAACGAAGATTTTTGTCGAAATGAAACGAAACGAATAACTCAGAATAAGCCCCCAGGTCTGGACACTGCTATAAAACATTGACCCCCTTATGACTGATTTCAGTTCCTTTACTATCCGCAAAAATGAATGAAAACTGTTGGCGCCACTAGCACACTCGTGCTAGTAATTATTTTTCCAACATTAAATGTATTATATTTTTAAAGTAGAAATGTTCTTAAC
The DNA here is from genome assembly GCA_003012365.1 of Medauroidea extradentata. NCBI lineage: Eukaryota > Metazoa > Arthropoda > Insecta > Phasmatodea > Phasmatidae > Medauroidea > Medauroidea extradentata. Next base: position 17,335 of record PNEQ01044288.1, on the reverse strand, counting down.
TTACTTAAATTTAACCAGGATATGTTTAAACATTTGAGTTTTGATTAAAATAACGAACTTCTCTTCACAACAGCCCCATTGCGATAGTGGCGCCAACAGTTTCGTTCAGTCCATGGCCTTAGAATTTCTAAGACCGTGGTTCAGTCATAAGAGGGTCAAAGATAAAGCATTGAAGAGTAGGTGAGTGTCCAGACCTGTACTTCTAAGACCGTGGTCTGGACACTCGCCTATCTACCAATGTATGGCCGCCTTCCGTTATTCACTGAAATCACTGACAGTTCGCCAGTGTCCGTGAACAAAAAGGGAACAGCGTCAGTAATCAGCAAAATATTTTCACCGTCAGTAAATAGATAATATCGGAACATTAAATCAGTTAACATTACTGCAATGTACATTTCCTAGCAACTACATCTCTGGCATATCTATGATTTCATTCTTGCTATAAACAGTCATGTTTATTTTGTTCGTTGTGTAAATTGTATTTACTTTAAAAGTAAAATTGGTATATTTTTTTAGCATAAATTGATACATCTAGCACGACTTACGACTGATACTGTTTTCTTCGTTTTTTCACGACACAGCTTATACAGTATGTGTATTTAAGGTTTGGGAAGCTGTATCCATTATTTTTAAATGCATAAGCAAGGTACGATTCAACCTCTAAACATTATTAAGTCTTTGCAAACTGCACGACGAATGCTTCTGTAACTATAAACAGACGTTAAATAAATTTATATAAATTAATATATACCATTTAGGTCCTTATATCGGAAAAAACTCCTTGTCCTACCATTAGATTGTTGATATTTTGTATTAATAATAGTTACAATGTTGTCATAAATTACTTGAATGTTGCTGATGTGACTTTATTGTTTTAATCTTGTTGTGTTGACTAGCATAGTAGTGTAATTCATCATGGCTGCCGAATGTTGTTTACTGTGTAATGCACAAAATAAATAAATGTAACTTCTAGCAGTTGATTAAAATAGATAACTTCAACTTTTGAATTTCCACCAAAAATATTGGTTTACTGACAACACTGATGCTCTTTAGCGCCAGTAAATTCGGTAATAGTAAACGGATGTAGCCTCGCACAGGATATCGTCATGAACCGACTATCGGTGACTATCAGTGCCATCAGCAATATCGGAACTATAGCTGACATTACTGAAAACTCTGGCCAGTGAAATCAGTGAATAACGGAAGGCGGCCCTGGTTAGAAAGATCAGTGTTATAAGTTTGGCACGGAGATAATTTCTGCCGGTTGAGCGCTGGTATCGGTAAGGGTTGTAAACTGACAGCAGACATTTCCTGAATTATTTTAAGTTGATAATTTTAAACACGAAATTAGTTTTTTTTTTCAATAAAATAATAAGTTGAATGACTTCTGTCGCTTCCAACGAGCTATATTATAAACATAAAGGGGTGAAAGCACTTTCGGTTTGAAGGCTAATTAAACTTGTGTCCGCCATGTTTTCCATCGTCAAAACAAAGGGGCGTGGCAGGGTGTCTGATAGAGATAATAATATTTATGTACTGGTAATAACAGAAAAACAAATCTTGAGACAAGTTGAGTATGTGGCATATAAGTACCTCTGTCTTATAAATGAATATTTTAGGAAAGAGAACAAATCGTTAATAAAATGTGTAGGTGGCGATGTAACTGGCACACAATCCAAAGATACATTTTTAAATATTGAAATAAACATATGCTAACCTAAAATATACACATTATGCATTTCAGAAGTGTGTAATTATTATTTCGTCAATTTTATGTATAGTTCACTTTGTAAGACTTTTTTAAATTAAGGTTATGATTATAGGACTACTTATAATTTAAAATTATTTAATGTTTCAACGTATGGAAATAAGACTGCATTTCTACACAACATTAAATAACTATTTAAACAGTCCACAACCCCTCCCCCAACCCAAATTTAAGAACCTTAAACATATAAATAATTGCAATTGGTCTGTCACCATGTAGCAAGATATCTTCTCACCTGCCTCTCTAGGCTACCATTCCCAAACCCCTCCTGAACCTCCCAACCCCCTAACAGTTACCAAATCATTCTACAAAATATACATCCCTCTCTCAGGGCAGACTGCCTACCCAGTTCGTTCTCCTCCACTCCACTTGAACCTTCTCGCTGTTGTTTACTCTCCCCCATACCTTTCCTTATGTTGCTATTTAACATTCCCCAACCTCCCTCCCTATTCACAAGTCAGTACATCTTGACCAGACTTAAGTCTCTTATTCTGTCCTTCAGTGTAGGCCTTCTCCATCCTCTTTCCTTCATCATTACAGATGGCCTATTGATCCCTTCGTCCTGTCCATCGTACCCGTGCCTTCTTCACCTACAATTTACACATCTCGTTACCCTTCTTTGCACATTTTCCAGTTCCCGCATCTCAACTTCCAAATGTTATCCTACTCTGTGGCAGCATATTCCAGTGTTTACCATACCACACCATCATGTAGTATGCCTTTTCCTATACTTTCTACTAATGAAATTTAGTAAATATGTTTTGTTATAATTGGATTTGTGTTGGTTGTAAACTGTATAAGGTTCGGTACTTCCTGTCTCATTGCAGCTACCCATAACTTAATAATACAGTTGATCTAAACTACATAAACAAAGCCGATAGTAATTGTAATATGTTAAATATTTTGTTTAGTGTGTGAAGTCATACATTAAAATAGGCATCACAATATGATGTGGACTGCAGCAATTTATTGCGTAGTTGTAACGGACTCGACGTTAACTCGACAAACAAATACCACAATTATCAATATCCCAAACTTTCTCTCACAATTCTCGTTAAACCTACATTACCACATGCATCAGCTGACAGTGTTTTGACTATAGATAAAATGATGGGCCAATGTCAAATAGACTTCACCTCAGAGTCTTGGAAATAGCTGCTTCCGTCCATTTGTGTTTACTAGGCTATATAGCTCATTGGTCGCTTCCAAGCCTATTTAATTTTAATACGGTTTCATATTTTGCTGGTCCCTCATTTTAGCGATTGCAGAGAAATTAGCGGCAGATATGTGCCAAATTCTTCCATAAGAAAATTAATTTTCTTTCTGTAATATTTATGAGCAGTCATAAAGAAACAGCTGTTCTTGTTCACATGTTTTAATCACTGAAAACATGCCAATACACTCGTACATCACTGCTTCTCATACTATGCCCATCAAGCTACTGCTGCCAACTCCCTCACATGGTAAAAAATGTACCACATTACATCTTGTTACATCCTGCCCCATATATTTAAGCAACACTCGTAACCTCGTGTCCACACTGGTGGGTTTACCAACCTGCCACTCTTTGTTTGTATCCTGCAAGGATTAGGAGATTCCTCCCGTATGCTGAATATCCTCATTCAATTGTTCAACAGTCTCCGAATTTGTACTCTGCTGCTGATTTTCAGTGTGAGCTTCGAATTTCGACTCACGGAACCTGGGCTCGTTTAGTGAAGATCTTAAATGTCGCCTGTTTCGGCGATGAAATGGGTCCAATTTTTAGCCCTAGTATCCCTAATTAGGATATTCTCACCTGGGGCTAGGGGTTGTGGGTCCTTGGCTGCTCTGTTTTAGTAAGCTTTTGCCTATTTTGTTTTTCCTCTAGCTTCTCTGTAATGTTATGTGATAGTTTAGGCTGCAACACATTTGCACTTGTTGGTAACTTGCTCTTCAATACCCTACACATGAGCAACTGTGCTGGTGAGACCCCTACAGGGCTGATGGAACTATTCCTGTATTCTAGCAATGATAAGTATACCTCCTTGCCCTTATACATGGTTTTTTTTTCAACATTTTTTTTCGCGATATTCACTCCCTTTTCTGCCAGCCCATTGGATTGTGGGTATTCTGGTCTTCGTTCAACAATTTTGAAATTCCATTCCTCTGCAAAGGGTTTGAGTTTATGACTGGAGAAAGGTATGTTATCGCAAACTAAAATATCGAGTACCCCTAATAATATGGCCTTCAGCATCTCCATTACTGCCACTGCTGATTTGTCTACCATTTTAACTAGCTCTAGCCAGTTGGAGTAGGCATCATACACAACCAAGTAACTCTTGCCCCCCATGGAAAACATATCGGCGGCCACTCTCTCCCAAGGCCTCAGGGGCATGTCATATGGCTAGAGTGTTTCCTAGACATACTCATTTTGAAACCATTCACATGTCTGACATTTTTTTACTACCTGCTCGATGTCCTGATTAATACCTGGCCATGACTTGATGTGCCATAGCCCGACATTTTTCAATCCCAACATGACCTTCGTGCAGTAACTGCAACATTTCCTGCCTTAGATCTTTTGGAACAATTATATTGTAATGCAAGAAGACTAGACTCTCCGCTTTATTTACCTCATGTCTACGTTTCCAATACTCTCTGATCACTTCTGGGACCTGCATTTTTCGGGATTCAGACATTGACAGGTGATTAATCAGCACACGTACATTAAAATCGAGGGAGGCCTCCTGTGATGGTTCATATTGTAGATATGCTCGGGACAGTGTGTCTGCAATAAACTGTTGCTTTCCTGGCAAATAAGATACCTTTAAATCATATATCAACAATTTCAGTAGCATGTGTTGCAATCGTGCAGGCACTTGGTTAAGATCTTTCTTAACTAAGAAGAATCTTGTCGAAGGATGTAGTTAATCTGCGGTTGTTCTTGGATATCTCCAATTTCTTCCACTCCTTTATTCTGGCGCTACTCCGTTTCCACACCACACCTCCAAGGGTTTATGGTCAGTTTTAACATTGACTTCCCTGCCATATATAAACAGATTAAATTTACTACAAGCAAATACAATGGTTATCATTTCTTTTTCTATCTGAGCATATCTACCTTCTGTTGCTGTGAGAGCCCTAGATGCAAATGCCACTGGGTGATTGTCCTGCAGCAAGCATGCTCCCAGACCATCTCTGGAGGCATCTGTACTGTGATCAAAATATTGTAAGACAGGTGTACTAGTTATAGTTTGCTTTAGGAGTAGAAGTACATTTTCATGTTCTGGGTTCCATTCCCATACTATATTTTGTTTTGTTAGATTCCTCAACCGGGCTGTAATGCTAGAGAAATTGGGAATAAATTTCGCTACAAATTTTGCTAGACCTTGTCTGTGGGACTGTCTAATTCTGTTATGGCTTTAATGTATGTGTTGTCTGCTTTAATACCTTCTTTGGAAAATATCTGACCCATGAATCGTACCTTTTCCTCCTCATACTGCAACTTAGAACTATTGAACTTGATATTGTATTGCCTAGCCCTCTCTAACGCCTTCAGGAGTGTTACATCATGCTCATTTTCATTTTTTTCACTGCAAATTATGTCATAAAAATACACTTCTACTCCAGGATTGTCTCCAAAGACTTTTAGACATTTTTTAAAAATACCTCTGGGGCTGATTTTATGCCCATAAGCAGCCTTCGCCATTATTAACGCCCAAAAGGTGTACCAAATGTGCATAAGTCAGAGCTAGCTTGGTCTATTGGTATATGCCAAAATCCATTTTTAATGTCCAATATACAGTTTTACCTAGTAGTCGTGAAAGTACATCTTATACTGTGGGGATGGGATGATGTTCCTGTTTAATCACCTCATTTAGGCAATGAGGGTCCAACCATAACCATAGATCTCCGTTATTTTTTTCTATTATGACTAGGGGTTAACACAATCTGTTGGCTTGTCGACCTTTGCATTGATGTCCTCACAGCATGCAGATAGCAAGCCCCAGATACGGGCATTATATTTAACAATTACCGCACATGTGAGAAGTGCATTCATCGGAAGAAGCAACACTGTCCAGAATATGTTCGTCTATGTCTGTCATGGGTGTACCCAGGGGGTGGTTTTGGGGGTTCAATCCCCCTCTGAAATTTTTGGATTTCCTTATCTAGGTATTATTTTTACATTGCAAAGGGTAGGATATACTACAAAAGCAACCAAATTGGGAATAAAATATATTAATATTACATTTATAGACGTCAAACACAGATGACATTGAAACATTAATGTGAGATGACAGTTCAAAACCCCCTCCGAAAACTATTTCTAGGTACACCCATGATGTCTGTTGCCAACTCTTAAACATTTTGGCTGTCCACTATTGTCATGGTCTGCACCAGTTGCAGTCGATATGGATCAAGGTAGAGGCGTTTTAGGAACATGTGTATGGTCGTGTGAGGAATGTTCAGTTTCTGCGAGGACTTGCGAAGAGTTTTTCGTGGTGACCACACATACGTTATGCGAACGTGTTGTGTCCTCACTGGTTCCAGGTCGACCGACATGGTGTTTCACTTACACACTGCCAGTGTAATGAAGTTGGTATACTGAACCTTTTCCTGTGCAGTTGCCATTTTACAATAATGCCTGTACTCCAGTAACCCGATACAGTCAGAACGGGCGGTTTCATACACGTCAAACAAAACTTTCACAGTTTCTGATTACAATGAACTGTAACACTTTCGTATGCCACTTAAATTTGCTTTTATTAATGTACATATCTATACATTCGTTATAATTATATTTTGTACAGAACTGTCAGTTTAACAAGTTCTGTTTGTATGGTTATGGCAGCGAGAAGTAGAAAAACAAAAGGTTTTTAATTTAATTGCTTCTGAATGATCTTTGTTTCTCATGTATACTTATGAAGATATTAGAAAAATCACATGAGGTATATTATTATTACTTTTATTTAAATAATGTTAATACACATCGTTAACATACTGTCACATTTAACATGTGAACAATACCAGAGTTCTTTTAATATATGGAGGAAATTTGATATTGCTACAAACATAAACTGAAATGCCAATAATTTCTGGTACCGTCAAGCGGGGTGACTTTGTGCCATGTGGGGGTGACTTTGTGCCACCTTAAAAGTTCAATTTTTAAACTACATGATAAGAAGTAATTAACACAAGGTCAGTTATAAAGCCCAAATAGTTTATCCGGCCCATATAAAATTAACATTTTTTCATTAAATGACCCGAAAATAAATATTTTGAGCGGCACAAAGTCACCCCTACATGGCACAAAGTCACCCCGCTTGACGGTACTTTATCGACACCAGTACTGCTAGGGGCGAAAATGTCCCCTGTGTCAGATCATTTAACATAGGTCTTTCTAGCTTTGAATTGAATTAACCTTAAAAAATTACCTCGCTGAAAATTAGAGCCGCATTTGCTCACCACAAAGAGCGCATTTTCTGTAAATTTCATTAGTATTTAGGACATTATAAAAGTACTATTGTGGAGACATACAAATTTGTTGTTTTGGATAGCAAATTGTGTTTATAGAATGCAAGCAAACAATACCGAAATAATGAATAAAATTACGAGGTAAACATAGTTTTAATTGATGCTACTTTTATTTATCAAATGCATATTACAAAACCACAAAATGTAGTGTTACATTTTACCACTATAGTTTATTACCATAGCATTAAATTTAGGTATTAGGAGCTGAGTGGGAGGTGACTAATCTGGCTAAGTGTTCCTGATGTAGCTTTTGTTTAGAATATTTTGTGTATTTTCTTGTTTTTTGTATGTAATAGGTATTTGTAATGTGTAAATAATGCTTGTCATGTATATGTGTATTCCTTAATGCATCATTTAGTGGTAGTGCAGCAGTACTTAATTTAAAGCTTTTAGAAATGTTCTACTGGACTCGGTAACAAGAAAAGATGTTTTAGGAGTAACAAACTTGTTGACTATAAATTTAACTTTAGTTATTTCTCTAAACTCACTACAATTAACCTACATGTTCATTGTGCTTTTATAGTTATAGTTGTGTAAAATGGAATATTGATGTAAATGTAAGTTCATATATTTTAAGAAAATATATAATTTTTGTGAATGTTGAGTATTAAGTTACCTATTTAGTAATTTTGTTGAAAGATTTTATTTTCTGTATCTCTGTGCTTCACAGTGCCTACCCCAGTAAGTAAGTAGAGGTGAATGGGTTCCTATCAGCATGCTTCGTGATAATCATCCAGTTGGTGGTTGGAAACTGCTGGAATATGAACTGAGACTCTAGGAAACAGTAATACCTGAAGGTTCACTGTTAAAACAAAGTGGTGGAATCCCAAGTATTTTTTCCTTTTCCATTAAAGGCTCACTTTGCTTTTGCTTTCTGAACACCATTTTTATATTATTTGTAATTATTTGTTTTAATAGCTAGTTGCTAGTTGCAGTTACAATAATCAACTCTTCTGTCGCAGCTTCAATTTGAAAATTATGTAGATGACTTAGCTTACTTTCTGTTGCAGCTTGTAAATGTTGCGCCTGTATGCTTATTCTTTTTTATTATTAGAGGCAGCTGAAGATGCGGAAGTTGCTTGTGAAAATCAGTGCTGTGATTACAGTTACTAACACATATAACCTATTACATTCTGTTGCAGTCGGCGAGGTAGTAGTGGACAAGTGGAAGCAATAGGCTGCTATAACCAGCTTTCAAACAAAAACAATAAGAAGATGCGCTCATTTTATTTGCCAAACACTAGCACACACAAAGTAACAATTAATAGCTTGCTTTCAACTAAGAAAGTACAACTCATGCCCTCATAACATATTAACTTTGTTCATCGTTCATTTCCATTATATAACTGTGAGGTAAAAAACCATCTGTGACACCTAACACCAAAAAATTCTAACATTCATATTTTCGTAGTTACTTTATAATATTCCTTTCATATGATCATGTATATAACTTTTCGTATGCACTAACTGTAGCTATTGTAATCACCGTGTTGTTCTGCCTTGTGTTTTGTTTGTCTTGCTTTTCATTCATTTTCCTATGAGTCGTCACTGAATTTCCACGGAGTCATCTTGTGACCTTGGAAAGGTGGACAAGTGACACACCAACCCTCCAAATTCCATACCCCTTTCCATTCGAATTATCATGTGTTCCGAAAGAAAAGAGCGCAGCAACAAGTTCCATCGTCTTCCTTCCATTGCTCTAAGGAAATTTGAGGACTTTCTTCAGTGAGGACTTCTCTGGAAGTATTCATTGTTGGTGTAGTTCCAGTAAGAAGAGAGATAGAAGTAACATTCTATGTGATTCTTCTTAGGAGCTCACCGTGACAAGTGTAGCAACGAGGAAAGTATACCATGTGACAATATCCAAGTGATTGTGGTAACCGGGGGAAAATATTGTTATATAAAATGTGTAAATATATAAATAAAATAAAAATTATATTTTGATTGTAACTGATCTGAAGGTATCATGAATAGACACAGAGCGAGAATGAAGTATCACTGGTTTAAAGATGTGGTCAAACTAACTTATTTTTAAATGATCTACTTGTTCCATTGACTGTTTTTTAATATACATACCATTAAAATATTAAATGAAGACACGTTTAGTACTTATTCTCGCTCAGTGAATCAGCGACTTTTAGTTCCAGAATTTTGATTACTCATTTTGATGAGTAAAAATGTTTTCATATTGGAATTCATCTCCTGTTGTTATGTACAGAGAAAGTAACATTAAGACTTGAAGTTTTGTACAAGAAATAAAACTCCAATAAAATATAAGTAATAAAGCCTTGTACTGGGTGGTGTGTACTGTTTTTCTCCTAGCAAGAATCTTAATTCTTTATCCAGACCAGTAAGTGAATTGACATGGTGTTGCCGCACACCCTCCACATCTTCACAACACTTCAAGAAAAATGCCAAATGACAAAATGTAAATACACAAATTTTCGAGGATTTTGTACCCTTAAATTGTAGAAATTATAGTCCGATAATGCATAAACATAATTAACCATTACTAGCACTGATGTTTGTTAGCTTTCTGAAACATTGCAGAAAATTACAATTTGTAGTTAATTTCTGCATGATAGCTCTGTTGGATACAAAAAAAAATATTCAGGGCTCTTTATTTAAAACATGCAAAACAGAAATTTAGAAATGGAGACTGAATATTTCGAGTTTATGAATGTGTTGTCTATGGGCCCATCTACATTATTTGACAGATCATAAAAAAGAAGGGCTATGTAAACAAAAATATTATGCATCTTTCCACCACCATGTGCTTTCCAGCTGACAATCGAAACATGTCAACAGTTAAGGTATATTACGATTGCAACAACAACCAGTGTATGTTGTGATTTTCATGAAATTATTTTTATAGATCTCAGACAAATGATTTATTTTCAGTACTTACTGCACATTAATCTTACTAGAGTTAGTTGGGCAATGTTAATGGAATTATTTCATATTGCAGCAATGGATAGCCTACTCTACAGATATTAAATTAATACAATTATTTAATTTTTAACTTTTTTGGAATATTTTCCTACGCATGATCAAAATTGTAACATTTAATTGCGTTACCAAAAATAAACATGTATGGGCAACTTATGTTTTCTACTTGACATCTAAACAACAAATAATAATAGTAGCTTATTTGGTTACAACGAACTGAAGTTGCAAGAGCTTATGACAGTGCAAGCAACCATATTTAAACTAAAATAATATATAAAATAATTCATGCAATCATTATTATAATTAGTTTTCGTGTTGCCTTCAATTTGGTTCTGCACTATCAGATCATAAAGCCATATAGGCCTAGTTGTTTAAGTTTTTAGTTGTAGACGATTAAACAAACTTACCTTCATAATAACAGTGTTGTTATAGTCATGTGACTATTTGTAGTAGAATACAGCAAAAATTTTTGCACTCGCAACCTAAATGGAAATAATATATCAATAAAAAGCATCAGTTATAAGCAAACATGGGTAGGTCTAATTGCCTAGATCAGCTTTAAATCATTTTGTTGATTAACACATATCAACAAACAAGTACCGTACACTTTATTGACTGGGAAATATATAGATGTACGTCTTCTGGCCGTTTCTTTTGGTAATGTGTAGACCTACATTTTTGCAGCTGACAAGCACCAAATCTCATGTGGACTATATACTAACCAACTTAACTTTCTTAAAGAAAACACGAACTTTTTCGTACAAAAAGAATTTATTGAGTCGGTGCCTAGAATAAACGCATGTGCACATAGCAAGACTACAACTAGAACCATAGGTGTTTACCCACAAATGCTGTTGAAAAAAGATAGGTATTATTATTTTTTATTGTATGTAGTACTTGCCCTACCAGCACAGCAAGTCCCAGGATGTCCTAGGGACAGCCTTTGAGGATATCCGGGTACATGCGATCCTCGGGATGTCCTAGGGATGGATATTTCAGATATCCGAGAGCTCCAAAATACCATGTCCCTAGGACGTCCCAAGTACCTCCTCGAAAAGTACATCACATCCCAGGAAGCTCCTTGGAAGACGAATTTGGGTCATCCTAAATTCCTCATTTGGGGAGCTCCCATGGAGCTTCTCTGAGGAACTCCCTGGGATGTCCCAACAGGCACTCCCTGGGACATCCGAGCAGGAGCTCCCTGGGATGTCCGAGCAGGTGCTCCCTGGGATGTCCGAGCAGGTGCTCCCTGGGATGTCCGAGCAGGTGCTCTCTGGGATGTCCGAGCAGGTGCTCCCTGGGATGTCCGAGCAGGTGATCCCTGGGATGTCCGAGCAGGTGATCCCTGGGATGTCCGAGCAGGTGATCCCTGGGATATCCGAGCAGGAGCTCCCACGGACGTAGATTTCTAGGAAAGTTCCTAATATGACCACTAGATAGCTCACGATATTATTTAAATATTCATGAGGTTTGTTGCAATTAATTTAGTAGATAATTCATAACATTTATGTATGCCTTAAGAAATTGGTAAATGTATTAATTTCGACACATATTATATTATTACTGGTAGACTTTTGGAAGTTGAAGCATTAAAAAAAATGTTATTACAGACGAATTGTTTATTCAAAAGATATTAAGAGCCTACATTAACAATTATGTGTATTTTACTGTGTGTTAAATACTAAGTTAACATATCACAAAAACAAATACAAATTGTTTTCTTTTGTGTTGAATACTAAACTTTTACTTTTGCTGCTGGAAGGAGATGCTAGGGATGTCCTAGAGATGCATTTAATACAGGTCCCAGGGAGCTCCTAGGGATGTCCCAGGGATGTGTTTAATACAGGTACCAGGGAGCTCCTAGGGATGTCCTGGGGATGCATTTAATGCAGATCCCAGAGAGCTCCTGAGGATGTCTTGAGGATGTGTTTATTACAGATCCTAGGGAGCTCCTAGGGATGTCCCAGGGATGTGTATGCTAGACATCCTAGGGATGTCCGTAGGTAGTACTTTTCCATGAACTTTTCCTACATAAAAATGACTCGAAATGAACTTCCTTAGGACATCCTAGGGACGACAATTCCCACATCCTATGGAAGTCCTCAGGATGTCTGTGTGCTGGTAGGGTAACTCTGTATGGATTACATACTTATTTATCGACTGTTTTTGTAGACATGCCATCTGAAGTTTCTATCTTCCGAATCACGTCTTAATATCCAGTTGTCGTTGGCGATTACAATCCGCATGTTTCGATCCCTGCACTGCAATTTAGTAGGCCTACAATTACAACATGCACAAAATATTAAAATAACACCTTACAAGAATCTAAAATGTACACGAACACGAGAAGTTCAAACACTCGCAATGCAAATTGGCACTCTTTGTTTTGGTTGCCGGGTGTCATAATATCCCATTGGCGATTACAGGCTGGGTTTTATCCCCACATTACAATATATTAAATATACACACAGAATAATAAAGTAACATATTATAAGAATCCAAACGCACGCGAATGTAGTAACTTTTCACACTTACAAATGGCTGTGCTTTGTTTTGGTTTCTGGTTAACTGATAACGGTGCGGTTTTTTGTATATTAGTTATAAAATTACACAATTAGAGTTGAATAAAATAGAGTACTGACTAATGCTGGATACGAAGCCGTGTTGTCATAGTATGTATCCTCCAAAATGCTTACTTATTTTTCACATATAATACACACTACTTTCAACGCCGGCGATGAAAGTTAACAGATTTGTTGATCAGGGCTGCCACTATTACTTCATCAGGTTTTATGGTCACATACTGTTGGTTTAAATGGTTGCCATGTGTTAAAAATTTTGGTAGCATCGGCTGTCAAAACACATAATTTTTACATGGGATAGACAGTAGCAGTATTAATACAGAAGTTAACTCGATATAACTGATCAATGATGTTAATATTCCCAATTCACTGTCCTTTTATCTAAGTACTGAGGCGTTTTCATAGAATTTTCTGCCCACCAGTGTGTGTAAAGGTAAACAAGGAAATTAATTAATTAATTGTTTTAAAGGCAATGTCGTGGAGATTTTTATGGTGTATGATTTAATATCGCCACCCTGGACATTAACTAGTAAACTAACAACTGTTACTGTTGACCCAAAAATCATCCCACTGGTGGGTGCACAATTGCCAATATTTGCTTGCCCTACTTCCTTTGTTCACACCACCTTTACAATTTGAAACTATTTCTTGATGCGGCTTCATTCCTGGATTTAATTTTACATGCTGCTACTGATATATCATAAAGTACTTTGCAATGTAAGCTACATGGAATAATGAAAATAAAATATGTCCCACACACAGCTGAATCCATGCAGATAAAATGATCTTGTATAGTTTGTTCGTCTTAATTATTACTTTGCTTTATTATAACTGTTTTTGACAGTCACAACGGAAGTCTCTTGAAAATTTTTGTTACAGTATCTTCGTTGGGGGTTTGCTGTGTTTAGAGAAACCGTGAATTTGGCTTTCAGTTTGACGTAATGTAAACATCACAACTCGGATTTGCAATGCGACTGTGATACTGGCGCCATAGATGCCTTCGAATTCCAAGAATATTATGATAATACTTAAAATAAATCGTAATATAAAGTATGAAAATTCGCAAACATTTTAACTGTTCTGAAAAGGTAAACTGGAGAGTAGCAGTACACGAATAAAGTACTCGAATAATAAAATGTTTATATTTATATTAACAGAAAAAACAATTTTTAGATGTGAACAATTCACTGATAATTATTCCTGCCTACCAAACCTAAATTATGAAAAAATTTAATGTCAGCGGCAGTGGAGTGTGTACTGTAGTAGTTCCAATAATGCCTGAAATGCTGCATTCCTATGTATTTATTTTTAAACTGACAAAAGCAAATGTTTTTCAGTTGACTATAGTTACAATTTTACTTAACAATCAGCAGGTCACCTAACTGTTCAATTTTTCTCTGCGATACCCTTTAAGCATTGCTGTTCATTGCGTATGTTAGCATAGTGTAAAATTATAACGAAATGTTGCATAAAATAAATTGTTAAGATTAGGAAAGAACCGAAACTAGATTTGTCTTCTGCCTGGAGTAGATTTTCGCTTCGGAGGCTAAGAAGTAAGCAGGGCCTAATAATAAGAGCGACCTTGAAACTCGCTTCAAATGCGGACTCGCAATAAAAACAAAGCACTGAACTAACAAGCAAATTCAACACTGAACTATTTTTGCTATGATTCTCAAACACTGACCTTGAAAATATACATTTGATGATTGAAAGTTTGCAGTGAATTGCAGTGCTGTATTATATCAGAGTTTTGCACTATCCAGTTCTTATATTTTGAGGCACTGCAGTAGGAACAAACCACTTATAGCTTCGCTTGAAGAACGCGGAACACTGTTACCAATGTACGTGTTGTCAAGTAACATTTTGTACACGACTTTAGTGTTTTCATTTCGTACATAAGCAAATTGTGCACTTCTCAAATGGTTTATTTAAAATATTCCTAACGCAACAATATAGACATGTGAAACATGTTGCAGGTGGTTTAGAGTTCATTTCACAAATTTCCATTAAACAATGTGTATGCATGTGCAATGATAGAACACTCACTGAAGTCAATGATATTAGTTCTCCCTGTATGCAGAAAATGACTAACTTTGAAGTTATAAGACCACCCCTCATGGAGGGTATAAGTTTTCATCATAGTAGGATCGGTTATGATTTGACCAGTAGAGTAGGTGTAAAGACGAGAACAGACACTAAAATTAATAAAATTTACCAAATAATTTCGTATCGCAGATGTTAACTGCTCGTCAGTAACAACGATTTTGGGGATACGATGATATATTGTACACAACCCCCGAAATTGGGAGGGGGTACAATATACTCTTGTACACCCTGTCGGTTTCAGCAGAACATACATTAACCTCAGTGTGCACAGACAACATTGCCAAGGTATACATAACAGAATATTTCCCTGCTGGGGCTTCCCGAAGACACTTCTAACCGACAATAGAATGCAATTCTTGGAAATAAATTGTGGACACTGTGCATAAAATGGAGCATGGAGCAACATACCACCGATAAATTCCATCTGTGCGCTACCCATCAGCGAGCTGCAACCAGGAGATAAAAGCACAGCTCAGACAAAGTGACCAGTACGATAACACCTCGTGGACTCATTACACCCGAGGCGCTGTTCATAGTGCCTACAACACAACTTGGAAGTCGGGAACTGTAAGACAGTATCCATGATCAAATGCAAGCACAGATTTTCATACCAGCCTTGCAAAGCGATGGAGTGGACTACAATTTGTAGTGCTGCGTGCCAGGCATGCCTCAAAGCAAGCACCTCAAAGCAATGCATCTCGAGGCAACACGGTGCAAAAATGCACCTCAGAGTAATACACCAGTAACGCACCTAAAAGCAATTCACCACAATACAATGAACCACAAATATACACTGGAGCTCAAGATTGCATCGCTCCTCAAAATTTCACCACATGTCAGAAGTGCAGCACTCAAACCAGTGTACCATAACGAGATGTCCCTCCAGATAGCAACACACCTGACATGCGAGTCAGTGCACAAGACACCAACAACTCGGCGTCACAGACAACCAACCAGACGAGCGTGCGGGTGTTACAATCACCAGCAACCTTCACCTGAGCTGCCGGTAGTGCACACCCAGGTGACATCACCGAAGAAACCACTGGAGCTGTGTGCTGAGGGTGCTACGAACCTACGAGACACTGGAATCAGCGCGGTGCCCACAGCGACCACACAGCCTGTCGGCCCTCTACAGAGACAGATCTGCGCCGAGACACACTTGCCTATCAGGTACGGTGTCAGTTTTGGGCAGGAGAATCAGATCATACAACGCAAGGTAAGTGTCGAGGACCACCTAACTATGTTTCCTGTCAAATGGACTAGCAGGATGCCCGTGCATCACGATGCCCACGGTGGCAAGCTTACAAGAGGTCCAAGAGACGTGACAAAGGGTCTCCAAGGGTAAGAGGTTGTTTGATGTGAGCCACCAGACAGTGAAGTCATCCCTCTTGCCAAGTGATGTAGCTCTGCCATGCAGCAGCACCTCGACCACGTCTATAATGTATTGGCAACTATCAAACAGCATATTTTCTTAATGACCTAGAGGACACAGCAGTGTCACAGTGTTTTCAGTGATTAAGTCATAGTGCATCTGAAAACCCAAACTTTTCTCACCGATGGTCATATGTCGCTTTTGGGAATATCAAATAGTTCAATTGCAAATCGCATGCAAAGTCGACCTCATGATTTTAACTTTTCAGTGATTTAAATAAAAAGAGTGCCACACAAATGCTCAGTGTAATTTGTTGTGATCAGGGCAATATGTTATTTTAATTAAAGCATAAGTATGAATTTACTAACAACGTGGCAGGAGTTGACGAGTGTTGACTAAGGTTCAGTACCAGAATGCTACCAACCTGACAACCCAAAAAGTCTTTCTACAAAGTATCACGTAATCTTTATCTGGTTAAGTAGTGTTATTAAGGGCTCAGGCAATTGTTGTGTTAATGTGATAATTATGCAATTGAATAGGTCAAGCAGAGTCATTTAAAATTATATAACTATTACATTGTTTCAATTTTTCGCACTACAATACAATTAAGCACAGAGATGCACTGCATACACAGTACGAAATCAAGGACAAATTTTCAAGAAAATGTTACAGTAAAATTAACAAGTAATTGTGCAATGATGTGTTAAATTTTCTAAAGTCGTATGCGAACTCGAGGTATGCCACATTGCATTCGCCGCTATGCTCCTTAGTTTGCTGAGGCGGCCGTATGAACAGTCACAGGCATCGCGTCACAAGGGTTATTTAACTGTAAATTGTCTCAACTACTTAAGGCTGTCTGGCTCGACAAGGGCATTGTGTCAAACTAGCTAAATATTTGTATATTTTCTTGGATGGTCGTTAGACACCTCTTCCACTGTGAGTCCAGTGGCAAGCAAGGGGACACATGATACGTGCGAAGATTGTGCTGATAACCCGTTCCTTCCTCGAACTGTGAAGTGAAGGCGTAGTGCCGACAGTCTCGCC
>PNEQ01044273.1:8799-33061 GCA_003012365.1 Medauroidea extradentata | reverse complement strand
AAATGAGATTGTTTTATTTAATGTTAGTTAGCTTTGCCATATGGGCCACATCAGCGTCACATTCAAGTAAGTGAACATAGATGTAAATATTAAGCAGTTGAATAAATTATATCAAAACACTATAGCTTTTCCGCTCGGAGCTTTGTTTTGTCAGTAATTTAAATATTGTATGCCTGTTGCCACGCCCGGCATAACAGTTACATAAATGTAAGAGTGTAAGCGAATGAAATACGTAGTTTGTAGTTTACGTGGTACGAAAACTTACTCCCCCCGAGTAGTACAACCTTTGATGACTGTGCTCTCAATAGTTTTTTTTTTTTTTTTTTACAAAATCTTTACTTTAAGTTTAGCGCCATTAGGGAGTTTTGGCAGGTTAAGACTTCGCAGAAACGCAACTTGTGCCCCAACCTTGAGGTTAATATTGTGAGAAAGAATTGCATAATGAAACTCCGGTATAAATTATTTCTCGTTGATAGTACCTGCTTTTCGAACTATCTGCCTTAAAAGGTTACAACCAGTAATTTTCCCTTTGGAAGAACTATGCAATGGGAGTGCATGACTGGATTCAGTTTCTTGCAATGAAGTACGTCCAAGAAACTGAATCCAGTCAGTAATTTTCCCCTTCAATAATATGGTTATCTTACACAGTACAATAATATTACGTAACTTTTTAAGGTATTCGCGTAATCATCAATGTGATGCTGATAACACCTTATATATCTATACTGGTTAAATATATAGTATCATGGGCTGATTGAAAACAAAATGCTATGCCTTTTTACCCCTTTAGAGAGCGAATTTCGAAAAATCTTAATTTCACATCTTAGACATTTAGCACTGCAGCGTATTATACATCAGGGAAACTAACTGAACTGAAATCTTCGCTCGTGTACCACTCTCAAAGCTCTCACGAACCATGTGTGGTCCGCGGACCATTGTTTCAGAACCAGTGATATAGAGGACGGCTGAACTTACCCTCAAGCCTTCTTGTTTTTTTTGACAACGGTAGTTATAAAATGACAAACATACACACTTCCGCTGTGCGAGCCGCTCTGTGAGAAAATACGTGCCGGAGAACACGGCAGGTAACCGCCGCGACAGTCTGATGCGACCAAGGTCATCCACACTTCACGTGATAGAGGAACAGCAGACCTTTCCTTCCTATTCCAATTTAGCTGAGTTAGAGTAAGGGTAAAATGTGTTTTCGGAAACTCTATCTATTTCGCCTCTCTTTAAATATATATATATATATATATATATATATATATATATATATATATATATATATATATATATACATATATATATATATACATATATATATTTACATATATATGTATGTATATATAAAATCAACCGTAATATACAGGATCTGTGTTAATAACGCGTGACGGGGACTGCAGGTTGCAAATCAATACTCTAAATATAAATCTCAATGTATTCGAAGCCTTTATTTTAACAGAATCAGCTCAAGAAAAAGTTTACAGTTTCCTCTTGCAAGTGTTTTTCGTAATTACGATAAATAAATCGCAAAGACAATATCTTAAAATTTGCAGGAGTTGACTTGAGATGGGATGGACTGCTTACACTAATGTGTGACATTTTGTGGATAAGACCAAAATTGTACATTCAAATGGATTTTGTTTTTAAAATCTAATAAATTGCACACAAGCACTTAAACATTTTTTTGTAACATAAAATGAAGTCCTGCGCTAATTAAGTCGCCAGCAACAGTTGGTGTTTGCATTTTGCTACTGTATGTTACTGACACAACAGTAAAAACATTTCTCAAAAATTGCTCTGCAAAGGCTTTCGGAAGCTATGATTTCTAATTAATTTACGTTCGTCGTGAGTATGAGCAAATTATGATTGTTCTATCTCACATGACAACGTAACAAAAAAAAAACATTATCTCAAGTATTGCTGTTCCTTTTAAATTTATTCTACATACAATAACGCCAAATGTAACGAAATATTGAGATTTTCATTTCAGTACACTACACTTTCACATGTCATTCAGTTTTAGTCATTATTAATTCTACAGTAGCGATATAGTGTGGTTGAAAATATAATGTATACTCCACTAACAATACGTATATTCCGTGTATTTTCAGATTATTAGATACATTTACTCATTGTCTGATATTTTTGGCCTTGACAGTCTAGGTGACTCTGCGTTAAGTGAGGCCCTTTTACTATAGGTTATCTCAGGGGCTTTGGTAGAGATTGAATGCTTCGTGGGTAAAGGGTAGTTTTGCCTCATGGACAGTCAGTCACTATCATTCACTTCTGCTGCGGCTGCCATTCGCTGACTGCCTTTTATGATTTACTGCGCTGTGCTGACCACGTTAGTGTCGTGGCAAGCCATTTTGACAGTTTTTTGAAGAGCGAACCGCAGGTTTTACTTAGTAGCTTTCATCAATCATCTCGGTTTATATTTCCGGGATGATACAGGATTTCAATCGTATCTCGTTCTGTGCTTGTTCTGTAATTGTCGATGTTGACTTTAGCTTCGGTTTGACTGAAATCGTGTTTTTTTTTAAATCGATGAATGCTCTGCTGTTGCTAACAGATTTTTGTTTGTTTTATTAATGTATATATTATTTTGTTATTGTCATTATCCTCCTGAACATTTAGACTACATAAACCAAACCATACGGACGTGGTGTTTTTAAAACCCTTGCAATTTTTGCTCGAGTCTTGGCAACAGTTTAATATACAAGTATTTCATATTGTGATCGTTAGTATTTTATATATGGCTGTTAGAGATATGACTAACAGAGTAAAATCGTTAATTAATTATGTTAATTTTAAAAGGAAAGTGGTGTGACTGTTTCTACCCTTGTAGGCTAGGTCTGGAAGGCCACCTCAAGAACTCTGCTACCTAGATTTGCAGCCACGGAATTTCAGTCAAGAATAAGTACTAAAATACATAATTCTCGATAACTAAACAAATTAACGTAATTTGTAGTGTGTACTCTAGTACATACTTCTACCTGGGCGCTGGACGCCCGTAGCCATCTACATAACCTGAAGAATGACGGGAAATTAGGTCCAACGGTGGAGAAGCGACGGAATGAGAAGGGCAGGGAAAACATGAGATGACCGATAAAAACCCACAGGCAAGCGGCAACGTCGCCACGTTTCCTACATGCGAAAAACCGTACACCGAGCGCGCAGGGAGACAAAACTGATCGCGGTAGTGACAGGCGAGTAGTATGACCACTCGGCCACTGCGCCGTTTAATTTTAGACTGTACTGTTTAAAACATAACTTTTTCATCAAAATTATTCTTGGTAAAATTGCTATAAAAAGAATTTTCAAAAAAATATTTGCGGAAAATTTTTTGTGTATTAACGTTACTTTAACAACTGAATAAAAATTGCCAAAAATGTCTTATTTTACAGTATTCTTCCATTTATGCAAACACATATTCTCTCGGTAGGTTACACCAAATACCCTTTAACTCCATTAAATATAGCAGTACTTTGTCTCACGACTGGCTCTGCTGCAATTTAAGATACCTATTTGTAAACCTCTCGAGACAGACCACTCGAAGTGCGAGTATTTCCGACGTTAAATTATTTGTACAGAGTTTCTCTTTGCAATTGTATAGTTACGTATTGTTTTTTTTTTTTGTAACTTTCATAGCACAGGGTAGTTGGAATACTTCTCTACGGTGTTAGTGATATGGTTTCGAATTCTGTGTACGCTTTGGTGTCAATTTAAGTTAAATCACATTAGTTTATAGTTTCCTGATACACTTTCAGGGATGGAAAGTTGGAATCCTAACTTCTAGATGTATTTTTTATTCTATAAAACAACAAAAAAACTTTTGTTTCGTGTACTGAAATCAGGAAAAGCCGTGGCTACCTGATGACTACAAGAGACTAGATATTTAATAAACTAGCTAACATATCAATGCTCAGAGTCAACTGTAGGTCCTGCACATATACAGTTTTAAGGAGACAACTAAGAATCGTAAGCAAGAATTGCAGAAATTCAACCCTTTACGGTTTTGAAAAGACATTTTTTTAAAATAATTCTTACGTATCATTTATACATGTTGCAGATATCGATTTTGTTCAATCCGAACTATACCAACATAAAATTTCTAAGTTACTTAAATTAATGTCAGAGGTTTGGGGTATCCTAAGATTCTTAAAATGCATATTATTTACTTTTCTGTAAAAATTATTTTTAAAATAAAACACACGAGTTAGTAAGAAGGAAGTTAAGAGACACCAGTTTTTCAACAAAGTGTGTTTAAAAAAAAACGCTATTTGCGCTAAGACCAAAGTTTAAATTTACTAGGGTTGGCATGACAAACGACTGTTTCTCATACCGTAAGTTTTACGGGGGCAGTCTCGAGTGTCGGACGAAAATGATAAATATAAATGGTTAACAATAATAACTATTTTCAATAATTTTGTTTGAATCTGGTTGTGCGATTCACTGTATGTGCAGTACAGGGGTTTTCTGTAACTACTTTTTATTTTTAAGCTTTTTTACATTCGTGGTGGTTATCAACAAAATTGGTATGGCAATTTCCTGCCCGGTGTCATGTTTTCAACAGTTTTTGAACTTAGACTGTATTGGTTAATAAGTTTGTAGAGATTGTCATTATGTTGTATGTTTTATCTATGAAATACTTTCTTATGAAATTAATTATTGTAATGTTATTAACAAACAAGCGATTATTCAATAAAATAAATAGAATTCACAAATTCGTTTTAAATTTTATTAATTTGTGATATTTTATTATAACATTACTTACACTGGTGACCCTGGACGCGATCTGAACACGAAAGAAAATAATTAGTATACGATGGAAGACAAAGAAGATGAAAAGACGGAAATATGGCGTGTGTCATTGCGATGCCCTCCCTTTTGGTAAACGAATCCAAAACTATGGTTTAGTCACATGGAAGCACAGTTTTTCTTTTGTAAAATTACTCTAGATGAAACCAAATGTAACCATTTGATTGCAGCCATGGACACTGAAGTATTGAATGAGGAAAGTGATATTGTGGTTGATCCTCCTACCACTAGTAAATATGAAGCCCTCAAAAAAGCACTTATCGATCGATTTATAGATAGCGAGGAGAAAAGAATGAAATATTTACTGCAGGAATTAGAACTCGGTGACAAAAAATCGACGCAACTTCTCCGACAAATGAAAGGACTGGCCGGGAAAAATATATCTGATGTTTTACTTAAATCATTGTGGTTAGATCGACTACCCAGTAACATACAAGCTATCTTGTCTGCCAGTACCGAAAATAATCATAAATTAGCAGAAATAGCAGACAAAATTTCCTAACATTTTCATATTAAGTTATCCTACTTCTTCAGATAAATGTAAGGAACAACAAGTAAATATGCTAACAAAAACAACATAATCCGATTTGGAAGAATGTCTAGAAGAACTTACTCGCACTGTAAAAAGTTTAGAACTTACCTTTACCAAAATTAATTAAAATCAGGAACGATCCCTTGTTCGATAAAAATCTCCTCAACAGAGTCCACACAACAGTAGTGAAATTGCATGTTGGTATCACGAAAAATTCAAGGATGATGCACATAAATGTTGTCCTCCATGTAATTGGGGTTCTAAACAGGGAAACTGGATAATGGTGTAGATGAGGCGGAATCTACACAAAGTAATGACCGCCATTTTTTTGTAGTTGTTAAGTCAAGCAAAACCAAATTTCTGATAGACACTGGCGCAGATAAATATGTAATTCTACCAACATACGAAGACAAACGTAACAAACAAACTCATCAGTCACACTCGTGTACTTGAACCCTGTGTGTCTACCTGATGACGGGAACAGATTGCAGTTCCCGAAACGTCGTAACACTGTCTGTCTGGAAAACTACTGTGCCTTGTTTCGTCTCTTCGTTGCGTCGTTTGTCTTTTCTGTATATGTCTGTTATCTGTTGCGTTTTGTCTCGTCTATTTGTTGAGTCCTTTTGTTATTTTTCTGTTCGTGTCTGATATCTACTGTGTTTTTTGTTTCGTCTCATCGTTGTGTCGCATGTTATTTGGTTTTCTTATTTTATTTGTTATTATTTTCATTTCATATCTGTTTGTTCCTTGTTTTTTATTTGACCCGATTCCATTTTGGAATTTCATGTTGTGTATGCTTATTTTATGGTTTTCTTTTATTTGTTTAGTTTTCTTTGACAGTCATTCAATTGGCAATGGAGTACGTCCAAGAAACTGAATCTAGTCGTACTAACCTAATGTATTAAAAACTCAGATTGTAACGTACACTGAACTTTGTTACAGACTTTCCACCAATAAAACTATACGGTCACAGCTTAAGTGAAGTCCTCATCTGGCGCATGGATGGCGTTGCAGCGTGTCACGTGTATTATTTTTTACGCGAAACCGCTTAACTTATTCACAATATGTTTACCTACGAAAAGAATACACACTTGAAACTACGTTCCTATAATATTAAAAATTCAGTACGCTTGTGACAAACGTGATTTTCGGGCCTCTCAAAATTGTTAAAAAAAACTGTTTTTTTTTTTTTTTAACTGGTATTAACTCCAAAAAATACCACCTGAATTCGTGAAGTTCAAAACGAGAGGCATGCGTACGTCTTTAGTTCATACTATCCAAAGATAAATTTTTAAAGTCACTGTTTAAAGTCCCATAGGAAAAAACTATGAGGAAAACCTTATATGCTAGATTAACGCGCTGTGAATAGAGGCGATATGCTTCTCATCGAGGGTGGTACTCTGGTTCTTATCGCTTCGCTGTTCCTAAGCGTCAAACGTGGAAATTTGAAATCGATGAAGACTCCAAAGTCCCATAGTAAAAAGAGATCGATGTACATCTTTAACGCTAGTTCAGTGCGTTTCAAGGTCGTTCTTATAGCTCCGTCACTTCCGAGTTCGTTAAGCCTCTACACAATTACACGACGCGGCACGAAGCGACGCGATGTAACATGACGTCACACCAAACGAGTCAATCACAGTTACTTCGCTCGCGATGCGCGACATCTCACCAAACGACGAGGCTGACTTGCCGCTCGGGCGATATCGTCAAAGACAACATCCAATCAGAAGCAAAAATGCGTAAAATAAGAAAAATAACTATTGTGATGTTTGTAAACAAGAGAAAAATAATGAGAAGGAAGGAACGAAGAATGGAATATTAATTTAGCCACACATATTATATGTTTCTACCTGCCTCACAGGAACATAACCTGACATCCCGCCATATATTTTGCTTATGTAATATAAAATGTGCTTATAAAAATTAAAGTTTCAAGTTTAAGATGTTCGAAATCAACCCGAGTGTAACTAGCTCGTGTTCGAAAATTCAACTATGACCTCTCGGTCAATTACCGATCAAATATTATATTTAAATATAAATAAAATAGGGTGTAAGGAATGAACTGTGGATGCAGCATTTGGCAAAATATTTATCACGTAGAAAATATAAATAAATCAAATATAATCGACTAAACCTGCTCACGTAACTGAAATAACGTACCGTACTCCTGCGAGTGAATTTTTGTAGCTGCCTTATGTGGTTCACATGTCTTCACACAAATGGCAGGCCGTGTCAACTTTTCTTTCGCGAGCTATATCACCTCACATCGCGTCATTGCAAAACGCACTGCCGGCGATGCTTTGCGATGTCGTTGGCTTTCGCTTCGTTGTTTCGCCATATCGTGTCGCGTCGTGTAATTGTGTAGAGGGCTTAACGCGAAGGTAGGCGATGCAATCAAGCAGTATTTACGAAGAGAAGCGTGTGTGTACCGAGCATCTTTGTCGGTTGTCGCGCAGCTGACAGTGAGACGTCACTTCCGCTTGCAACGTGGGACTGGCAGTAAGGTAGCTAACCTGTTCCTGGATAAGCTCCCTGCAGCCCTCGCCTACTGCCTCTCACCATCACGTTTACCTTGCCAAGCTTTGCACATTTTAATTATAAGTAGTAAGTGCTTTAAGTACAGTATACGTAAGCCTACATATTTTACGGACTATGTTTGATGAAAAATGATGATTAACTTTCTAACCACTTCCAAACGTATCTAGACAGCTTGAGAACAAATTTGTTCTAGTACCGACATTTAGATAAAGTATCGAAAAGGTGTGAAAAAAATAAATCTGTGAACCTACTCACATCTGATAGCCATTTCGTAAATAAAGTGTAACAAATGATACTGTCACTTAGAACGAGTGTCCATTAAACAAGTGTCCACACCCATGTGTCAACCTCTTTGTTCATTTAACAACACTAATCGTAATGGACATGTATCTCTATATTTGGATTTTACCAAGCTGTGTCCTTAAGCGAGGATACGCTGATTAGTAAACGGGACCATCCGACGTCACAACGCAATCAGTATCTATTGTGTTCTTAAACAAGCAGTGTCAAAGGCAAAACTTCCCAAAATTGTTTTAATTAAATAATTAAACGTAATTAATGAACTACCAACATTTTACGAACTGTCAACTTAAGGGGCCTCCCTGGATAGGTTGCGTTTGTGTGTGAGGCAGGAGTGGTTAAGGTCGTCGTTGACCGACGTATGTAATGCATTATCGCCTCTCCACGCAAGCTACTCAGTTGGTGTGCAGTGCTTTACTATTATTATTTTTCCTATGAGACTTTAAGCAGTGACCACATTATTTTATTTGTTGGCAGCATAGTTCAAAGTCTAACGCTTGTTCCTATAGCTGTGTTTGTCTAATTCTGTTGTTATTTTTCCAGATACGGCAGCCTGGAAAAATATATTTGGCCATTTTGAGGGGCTCGAAAGTAATGTTTCTAAAAACGTGCCGAATTTTTAAAACTATAGCGCAGTAGTTTGAAGTGTGTGTTCATTTTGTAGGTATACAAATATAGTGCGCGTTAAATATGTCGTCAATAAAAGAATAGTCGTAACTTGCTGCAACGCATCTGAAGCGCAGGCAGGGTGGCCCCTTAATGGCCATCATATAGGCCGTTCACGATAAAGTGATCACTGCATTAAGTTTTCTTTCGGCCGTTTTTTAGTTACCTTTTCTATTTTAATATGAACTCTTCCGTGTAACTAAAAACCAGTGTAAACGTATCAACACTCTCAAAAGTTAACATATATTGGCCCAATAAAACTTATTTTTAATTAATTAGAAGTTCTGCTGAGTTTATGGTGAACAGCCTATAGTAGGTTTAACGAAGGTTGGTGAAACCAGCCACTAGGTCACCATCGGCTGCAGGTTAGATAGCCGCCAGTAAACTATATACAGGAAGGCGAACGTAAAAAGTAAACAAACACAGGCTCTAGTGTGTATACATTAAATAAAATATGTTGTAAGGCGTTTGAGTAAATGTTCACGAAAAATACGATGTCGGAATGTAGTATTTTTTTCGGACGAGAAGCCTGGAGGAGTTCATCAAGATAAAATGTCGCCAATGGAAGTAATGTATGTAGGGAATAAATTATACAATTATTAATTAAAATGTCTTCTCCTAAACATGTACATTTTTAACATTTTAAATTTAGTTGCATGGAAAACTCTCGATTTATGTAAAACGCAGTGGTTATATGCCAGAAAACTTGCACTTTGTGATCCCGAATCGCCATGTAAATGTTTGTTTGGCCCCAACATTTTTGCACAGTATAGAAGTTCACAATTGTAATGTCATATACGTATACTGTACTACAAGATATTCTGCACTGCTCTAACCTAGTCCAATAATACAGGTCTGCCAGACCGGCGACTGAAATATATATTTTCTGTATATTTTGTCACATTTTTTATCGGTCGCTAAAATCCTACTCTTCGAATTTATGTACGCACGGAAAACCCGTTAAACATACGACTGATTATATTTAATCATGTTTATTGTAGAATTAAGAAAAATAAATAATTGGGAACTACTGATATTCTATTGATTTGTTAGTTATAGCATAAAATATTACGGTTAATGTATTCAATTTGTAACGTACTCTTAATTTTTAAATGCATGGGCTCGTTTGCTTAGAGGGTTATTTGTAGGTTTGGATTGTTGTCCTATTATTATTGTTATACATGCTGTTGAGAAGTAACAACTCACTGCGGTAAAGGATATCCCACTCCACCCCGTAAAACCTTAACAGTCATGAGTGTGGAGCGTTAAATGCGTCCCCATATTGGATTACGATGACTTTAGTTATTATGATCTTGTCTTTGACCTCTGCTTACATTTGCTGCCATCTTGAATTAGTAGGTAGCCATCTTGTTTCTGGATGCCAAATGGGATATGTAGATTGCTATGTTGTTTCCTGCATGCATCTTATTTTCTATAATTCTAGAATCAGTGCTGATTGACTAATGGTCAACATACTATTTCAATAATTTTAGAATGGAAGATAGTCGCCATTTTGAAAAACTGTTTTTTTTAATATTTAAGAAAATAAAACACATAAAATTAAACTTGACAACGCGTAGCCTAACTTCTTAGATATATAACTTTTGTTTGCAAACTATTTTAGCAAAATTCTTTGTCGAAAATTGGATTTACGTGATACAGGAATGAAGAAAAAATATCGTTGCATGCGAACCTACTCCTTTTTCCACTCAGTATATCGCTATTTACTCCTCTACTAACACCCTTCAAATCCCAAATACAGTTTTTTATCTCTATCTTCTCCCCTTAATAATACATTTAAGGTCCTTATTTTTTAATTTCATTCCCAGCGTTTATAAGGTGATGCAATGAACTGGTGCAGGCAGTATGCATTTTAAAAATAAAATTTACTTGTTCTACTTAGAGGAAACAGAATATATTTCGGCCGTCTTAGCTGATGGCAGTATCGAGCACTCGGAAGGCTTTACAAACGACCACGAACTGCTGTATTTGCTGAAATAATTTCTCTTAGTTTGTGCCCGATAGGAAATACGATTGTTATAAATACCTACCTGTAAATTTAAAGGAGACGAGGAAGTTGTACACTGTTTATCGTGATTTACTGTTCTAGCTTGCATAACTACATTTTCTGGCCTACATCATACCGAATTTAGTGTATGGATCGATAGGCAACCGTTGCAAAGTCTTGCTCATCAACGAATTCTGCACGGATCAGCTCGTGAACCAATACTAGTAATCTAGGTTCATTTATCGTGGAGGTACCAGTATATAAATCACCACGAGGTTCATTGGGTCAATTCTGGAAATGTTGCGATGTCTTTTCACTGCGAATTTGCTCGAAATTTATAATACATTTGTATGTCATTGTACAATTTTTGAGTGAAACTAACCCCGAAATTAAATTAATTAATGCGAAAAAATCTCGCATGCTATTGGGGATGGTGAGATACCATTCCGCATTGCCTTGAAGCCGACAGCCATGGCACTTTTGCCGTGTATTTCTACAACCTCGCTCTTTTAAACAGACGAAATAAAGCAATGAAGTACTGCAGAGTATCCGAGCGTTTTTTTAAATTTTGGTGATACTTAGTTTATTAATTTTCAGGTACACGATCGTAACAAAGTACTAATTTATAATGAAATGCGCATTTAACGTTACGTCTGTGTAAAGTACAGTATTATATTCAAAATTAAACAAAAATATTGTGTGATAGCGCAGCGTAGTGGTAACTGCTCTTATTTTTGAAAATATGTTCAAGTCACCTCACCTCCCAATAATTTTTTCAAGTAGCAAATTATTTACTCATTTGCAATTTTATCAAATAGTATAAATATTTTTTATAGTCGTAACGTAATTGTTTGAAGTTCCATTATGTAGACCTACGGTGATTTTACTTACCAAAATTTTGTATGGAAAATTCTGCTCAAGAAATAACCAGTAAGCCAACAAATATACTCTTTGTTATTTCTGCTCTTGTTGTGAGTTAAATTTCAGTACCTAGTACACGTACGCAATACAAAAACAATCTTACGTATTAATATTTGTAAACGGCCGTGCTTGTTAAGAAAAAAATGCAACGTCTAATAAAAATTTTACTGCGAATGGTTCTTAATAGAGATTTTGTAACTATTTGTAAGCAATTATATTCCATTACAAAACACTTTGCTTTTTAATCATGTATATTTTCTTTCTAATTTACTTTATACGCGTGCGAATATTGCACACGATCACAAAACGAACCAGTTTTTTTTACTACGAACAGTATGTTCAGTGCGTCAAATAAGTATAGTAGATGTCTGCCACGGGAGTGTGACTGGAAGTTCAAAATAGAGAAAGATCTAGCTCTAAGATCAGGCTCTTCGGAACTTCAACTTAAGAATACATTTCTGCTATAGTGAGATAAAGGATTTCAAATTTGGTAGGTGAAATTCGGCAATTCGAAATAATCTCCTTACAACTCGAGAATCAACTCCCAGGGTTGCTACCCCTATGAAGTCCAGCACATCTACTACATCTACCACTATGTAGCGCTGCACATGTACTACATTTACCACTGTGTGGGTATGAACTCAACATAGCTACTACATCTACTCTATTAGGTCCAGAGATGCTACCACTATTTAAGTCCAGCACATCTACTGCATATCCAACTATTGGGGTTCAGAGTGGCTACCAGAATAAAGTCCAGTGCATCTACTACATCCACAACTATGGGGATCAATGTAGCTACCACTACAGCTACCAATACGAAGTCCAGCAAATATACTACAGCCGCAACTGTGAAGTACAGCACATCTACTACATCTATCACTATGCATTCCAACATGTCTACTACATCTACCACTACGATATCACTTCACATTGACTGCATCTATTACTATAAAGTCCAGCAAATATATTATATCTACTTATATGAAGTCCAGCACATTTTCTACATCTTCCACTTTTAAGTCCAGTACATCTACTGCATCTACTTCTATGAAGTCCAGTGCATTTACTACAACTGCCACTATTAAGTCCAGCACATCTACTGCATCTACTACCATGAAGTCCAGCACATCTACTACATCTACCATTATGAATTCCAGCATATCTACTGCATCTTCTACTATGAAATCCAGCACATCTACTACATGTACATTGAATACTATTAAGTTTAGCACATTAACTACATTTACCACTACAAAGTCCAGCATAACTGCATCTACCGCTGTGAAGTCCAGTACATCTACTTACATCTAACATGATGAAATTGAGCACATCTACTACATCTACCACTACAAAATCAAGCACACCTACATCTACCACAGCGAAGTTTAGTACATCTACGACTGTAAAATCCAGCACATATACTGCATCTGCCACTGTGGAGCGCATCCTTTGAATGAGCGTTGAAAGTTCTAGCCAGAAGTAGGTGGGTTAGAAATTGCAAGTTTCAGCAAAGAGTTCAGCAGTGACAGAAGCCCCTTGACTGAGTCGAATAATGTAATGAGGCTTATAACGTCTGTTCTTTCAAGTGAGAGATGTTTGGCATCTACGAATCAATCGTTCGCCGCCATTTCACCGCCTATGCTTCTACCATCACTTCTAAGAGTTCAGACGAAACATATTGCTGTGTACTCGGTTACGGAGGCTGGTAGCATGCCATGTAAACAGAAAACAATGACGGTAGTTTGGCAGGACTGGTCGTGGATGCTATTGTCCGGTGTGTTGAGACTGGCACCGCGAGTGGTAACCGTGAGTTATGGAACTACCAATAGCTGTATGGATTGAGTAGACACTATAAGTATGAAATAGGTGGTGATGATATTTATCGTACACACAATGTTCAAGTCAAAATACATTTATGAATATCACGAATTACATGTTGGATGCAAATAAAGTTTTGTAATGGCGATATTCGCAGGGTTTTTGCTAAACTTTTTTACGAAAAGTATTATATACATGGCACATTATCAAGAGTTTGAATACGCATGTCAGGCTTTGCTTGATCTCCTCACATTTGAGCCCCCGGGAGAAAATCATGCTCTTACTTGTATGCCAGGCTTAAATAAACTAATGGCTACCGTAGATTTTAGTAAGACATTTGAGAAACATATTTAATGTTTGGATACCATG
The DNA here is from genome assembly GCA_003012365.1 of Medauroidea extradentata. Classification (NCBI taxonomy): domain Eukaryota; kingdom Metazoa; phylum Arthropoda; class Insecta; order Phasmatodea; family Phasmatidae; genus Medauroidea; species Medauroidea extradentata. The sequence goes on along the minus strand of PNEQ01044273.1, from coordinate 19,085 downwards.
TTTAAAAATCAAGCTGCAGCCAGCATTAAGTATGTTTTTACAAAGTGCTATATGTTTTAACAATAACTAATTTATGAGGTTATGTCCTATCGGCGCATGAAATATTAACCGATTTCAAGAAGAACATAATTATAAAAGATTGGACTCAGCCATCTGAAAAGGCACAAGTGCAGTTTCAAAGACATGCGTGATTATTTTTTCCACCGTTAAAGAAATGTACGTTTGCTACATTTGCATTATTTGGCATTTAAGAGGCCTGAGTGGTCTAGGACTAGCTCAGTTGAAGTATAGGAAAACTCAGATTGGGTTCACTAGCAGAGAACTTTTGGCTATGGTAGATAAAATTTCACACTTTCATAACAATTGTGAATGTCAGTTACTTTATCTGTTCACATGTTTTCGAACGTATACACGATAAAGGTTTTAGTTTTTGCTTTTATAGATATCAAAGCATTAACATACTGTGCCCTCAATATATGAAAATGTAAGTACAACATAAAGCATCTACAACTTCGTAGCACTGCAGATGCCCTTTCTAAGAGACCATGTGAGTCTCCCTCTCACCGATTCTGTTTGCAGTGAAGATTTTTCCCCTTCGTAGTATTGATAATTAACAATCGCGCGCGAGTTAGTTTTAATGTTAAATCTAACGGGAGATAGCGTGTGTATATATACACATATATATATATATATATATGAGATTGTGTGTATATATATATATATATATATATATATATATATATATATATATATACATATATACATATATACATATATACATGGTCGCCCTGAACTACAGGTACAAACGCAGGGAGGTGATTCCTTATGGAAAATAAAGTAGGACATATGTAGGACACTTTGTACCTAAGTGTAATATTGTGGGAGTAATGAGCCGCAGAATATAGAATATGAAAACCGTATTTATTTTAAATATCGGAATCAGAATTATGTAAAACGACAATACTGTGAACATTGATTTGTGTTATAATAGTCTTCAAACCCACATCAAATGCTGGTTGATACCTTCAGCCATTACTAATAGAACAGGGGTGGCCACCCTCAGCCATCGGGATAGTGAAACATTTGACGATGTTTTATTGAGTAATGCGAGATTTGTAATAAAAATGGTCCTCTTATTGCAACTGTCTAGGACTCATAGTTTTCGTAAAAAATGCACGTGAAGCTTTGGCTGAAGCGATAGAGTGCCAGGAGAGCATAGGCAATACTGCGTACATTGTGTTTGGAAGTGCACAATTGCTCTATACAAAATGGGTTAGAAAACATTACATACGAAAAATATCGTACAGTTACTTGTAAGGGGAGATATCCACCCTTACAAAGCGACGTTTTACCGAACAAAAATTAAATATAACGTATAATAAGAAAGGTATTGTGAATGATTACATTGATCGTAAGTATTTGCACAGCCACTATTGTGGTGTACAACTTCGAGAAAAACGAGATGGTGGTACGGTCCTACTATGTGTGTGTGTAACATGTAGGTATTTTGTATTGCTGTTCAAAGATGTCACTACAAATGCATAATACAAGTCACCTTCACGCAACATGTTTATGTGAAATATTGAGAAGAAATACATGTGAGGGTGCACTTTATTGCCTGCCAGGTATGCAACCCGCGTTGCAAAGGTGGTCGTACGACCATAATTTATTTGCTGTATGTGAATGCGGGTTACACGATAGGACAGAGTCATGTTTCTACAAATCTTCTGATAGTTGTATTTCAAATGGGAAAACACATTGATTAACTCTTAATGAATGTACATTGGAGTTAATTTTATTGGTTTTGTTTTTATTTTATTTTAGACTGCAACTGCACGAGAACGTGCCTTGCGAAAATGCCACATTTTCTTACAGTAACTGTTCAAAGTGGCGACCACCTACTTCGCTACACAATTGACAGCGACGAACAATTAATAGCGTCACGCGATGCAACATGTGTGGGGTGTTGCGAATAGTAATACATGCATCAGTAAACCGGGCACGAAGTTCAGCTACTGTGTTGATCGGGGTCTCGTATACTAATGTCTTCAGGTGACTCCACAGAAAGAAATCAGGTGGCTTCAGGTCTGGGGAGCGTGGTGGCCACTTCACAGGTCCACCTCTGCCTATCCATCGCTCACCAAATGTGGTGGTAAGGTGACGACGAACTTCCAAACTGAAGTGTGCAGGAGCTCCATCATGTTGGTACCACATACGTTGGCGTGATTGTAAATCCACATCCTCTAACAGAACTGGAAGTATGTCCTCTTAAAACTGTCGATAAAGGCGGTAGGTCAAACGTGCCGGCAAAAAATAAGGGCCAATCAGGTTGTCGCCGACAATGCCGGCACATACATTAACAGAAAATGTCACTTGATGGCGGTGTTCAACCATCGCATGTGGGTTGATGTCGTTCCATACGTTACTGTTGTGAATGCCATAACGCGTAAAAGAAGCTTCGTCGGTCCACAAGTTGTTGCGAGAAAATCCAGGTTCGTTTGCGCATTGATGTAGAAACCAGCGAGCGAAATCGACTCGTGACTGAAAATCAGCTGGTTGTAATGCTTGCACCTTTTAGCGATGAAAAGGTGTAGTAGTTGTTCATGCAGAACCCTCAACACACTTTGGTGGCTTGCATGCATTGTGCGAGCAATAACACGTGTGCTACTTGAGGGCGAATGGCAATGCGTTCCAATACTTCCTCCTCAAAGTTGACTGTTCTAACATTACGTCTCACGCCGGTGTCATGCCTGTTTGTATTTTTGAACGTAAATAATGCTAACTTAAGTACATAAAACTGAAGTTTTATTATTAAAGTATCTAATTTATACATGCTTAATTCATAAAAAAGATGCAACAAGGTCACTGTCGCCAGAAAAGAAAATCTTGCCCCCCCCCCCTAGAAAAACCTGAAATGACGCCCCTGTGTCCTGGACAATGTATGTTTTGAAATGTCTGGGCATACCGACGCTGAGCTTCCCTCGCGTTACCTCCAGCAGCGCCATACTTGAGATGTCGGTGCTAAGCGAACGATGCACGCGCAACTGTGTCTTATGACCAGCCTTGCAATGCAGGTTGCATACCTGGCGGGCAATAAAGTGCACCCTCACATGTGTTTCTTCTCAATATTTCACATAAACATGTTGCGTGAAGGTGACTTGTATTATGCATTTTTAGTGACATCTTTTACAGCAATACAAAATACCTACATGTTACACACACACATAGTAGGACCGTACCACCATCTCGTTTTTCTCGAAGTTGTACACCACAATAGTGGCTGTGCAAATACTTACGATCAATGTAATCATTCACAATACCTTTCTTATTATACGTTATATTTAATTTTCTGTTCGGTAAAACGTCGCTTTGTAAGGGTGGATATCTCCCCTTACAAGTTACTGTACGATATTTTTCGTATGTAATGTTTTCTAACCCATTTTGTATAGAGCAATTGCGCACTTCCAAACACAATGTACGCAGTATTGCCTATGCTCTCCTGGCACTCTATCGCTTCAGCCAAAGCTTCGCGTGCATTTTCCACGAAAACTATGATCCCTAGACAGTTGCAATAAGAGGACCATTTTTATTACAAATCTCGCATTACTCAATATAACATCGTCAAATGTTTCACTATCCCGATGGCGCAAACCTTTAGTCCACTTAGAGGGTGCCCCCCCCCCTGTTCTTTTAGTAATGGCTGAAGGTATCAACCAGCATTTGATGTGGGTTTGAAGACTGTTATAACACAAATCAATGTTCAAAGTATTGTCGTTTTACATAATTCTGATTCCGATATTTGAAATAAATACGGTTTTTCAATTCTATATTCTGCGGCTCATTACTCCCACAATATTACACTTAGGTACAAAGTGTCCTACATATGTCCTACTTTATTTTCCATAAGGAATCACCTCCTTGCGTTTGTACCTGTAGTTCAGGACCACACTGTATGTGTGTGTGTGAATATATATATATATATATATATATGTGTGTGTGTGTGTGTGTGTGTGTATATATATATATATATATATATATATATATATATATATCATTTTATGTCTCCCTATTTTATTGATGACATACTCTTTTCAAAGTTAGACCAAATCATGTAGTACTAATTGTTGTCTTGATAGTTAGCAAACTAGCATTATAGTTGTGAAGCTCCAGTTCGTTTCTATACCCCAAAACCTTGCTGGACAGTAACATTTTGTAAAAAGACAAGCCCACAGTATTCAAAGATATACGGACACTGTTGAGTTACTATAGGTATTTGCAATGTGATTTTACTCTACCAGTCTAGGTTCCGTAAGTCACAGTTGTGAATCTGTTACAAGATTACGTATTCTACCAGGCGATCCAGATTCGGTTCCCAGTCTGAGCTAATGTCTGATTTTCGTATGTGGGAGTTATGCTGAAGAATGCCGTTTATCAGAATGTTTTGTCGGGAATTTCCAATTTCTCCCGTCTCTCCACTCTGGTTCTGCTCAATATCTCAACGAATTTTGATGAGTAGTTCATATTTTTTTGACGATTGAGTATTCCAATCGTCCTCTCGACATCATGCCATTTAATACCCCTTAATAATCTGTCAAACTCAACACGTCTATATTCTGCGGCTACTGAAACTTTTCTGGGCAGATGACGTGCACTTCTGTTGTTTATTCAGAAGTAAATTACTGAGACGGTTGCAGTGAATTTATGGGTTTATACCAGTTGAGTAACTTTCGCAACAACGAAAAGAAATTTGTTGGCGTTTTTTGTAATTATTGATAAAGTTGCTACAAATTGACGCCTAAATGTACAGTTTTCAATTATATCATAGTATAAACATATTGCATTTTTAAATCTATGGCAGAAATGAACGTCAGGCACCGTTGGCCTCGAAGTTGCGAGATTTTTAATGCCGTGGAAACACCATAGTTGATTTAAGGTTTCAGTTGTAATTGCGAAAATGTTTTGATCACTCCTATTAAATAATTTTAGAAGCACGTAAACGTAAATTGATACCATCATAGGTAAACTCAACAACATTCAGATTCACTTTTAGATTTTTTGTGTTGAAAGAGTAAGCGTTTTGCTTATTTTAAATAAGCATGCAAATAAATGTAAACACTGATCATGACAGTTGGTTATCTTATTGCAGCAGGCACTGTACGTGATAACGTAGAAATGAACTCATTGGCATTTCATTTACAATAAGCTACTTTCATTGTATTTTACGCTTTGCTATATTTCTTTTAAGAATTGGTTGTACCTGAATTAGAGAGGTCAACTTAAATGGCTAATTCCAAGTCTGCATAAAACAATAAGAAAAACTGAATTCTTTTATTCCTTATTATCTTTCTGCTGTCTAGAATCCTTACTTGACTGAAGTTTTCATGAGTGAGGTGCTTGCAAAGATCACGTTCGAACTATGTCACAGTGTGTTTGAAGTAACTCTTTTTTCCCTCCGAATTTGTTTAATGTATAACAAATATTACTATGCACGGAAACGAAAACCAACACCAAATGAGGGCTTAAAGACATCTCACACATAAATAACACAGTTTATAATCTTTCGATTGTTGTTCAAAAATAGGTGTTTTCAAATTGCCGTATCTCAAAATATTGTATTCATATAGGCGTTACAGTACTTACGGCGCGCGGCTGCCTGATTGGCACTTGAACTGCGTGCAGCGTGCTCGGAGTTATTTCTCAGAGACCAGTAAACATGCGTCCACAATGCTTGTCTACGAAAAGCAAACACACTTCACACTACTTGTGAATGTGACTTTCAATACACCACGCACATTGGAAGCATTATTTTAAAGCCCTCAAACTTAGCTAAAATAGGCTTTTTCACTCGGTTGTTTCTCAAGATATATGTAACGGATTTGTTCGAAATTGAGGTCTACAAGTACACGCAACACTAGGAAATCACAACGAGCCACAATTAAGAGCCTTGCACGTAGAGGCGATGTGGCACTAATTACATGCATCAATATCGCCCACATAGCTCCGATGTTTCTGTGCCTCACACGCGAAACAACTCTGGGTAGGTAGACCTGTGACATTTAAATTATAAAATTTAGAGCACCTTGAGTTGATGGAGTGGGCAAAAACTTTACGAACCCAAATATTACTTTTTTTTAAAAATAATCTATAGTCAGTGCTACAACTCCAAATTCTCAGCCATCACAAGTGTAAAGGTTGCTTCCCTTCAGAGAAAGAAAGATAAACAACAATGAATCACGCCATGTATTCACATTTGTTGTTTTTTCTTATTACGATAAGTGTCCGAGATACCAGCTTATATGTACTAGCTTAAAAAAAATTTCTGACTTAGTTTCGAGTAGTAAGGGAAATTTTCAGTAGTTCTGAAACTTATCTGTATATTTCTATGTCATTGTTATAAAAGCCTTATGAAGTTCTCACTTATATGGAATGTAATGAATGTTAATAAAACAATATTATACATAATCAATTGAAAATACACAGCGACTGAACTCAGTTACTTTAAATAATATTAAAAAACCGGAATAATTCTGATTTCAGGTAAATATCAAGCCATCAATATTTCAAAATGCAAACTATTTGATTCACATTTCCGTTGACCGAGCTGTATCGAATCCACTAATTGATATGTTTGTTCACGTTATCTTTTGTATTTATTCGTATTTTATTCATTTCATTACACAATAATTTCGTATTCTTTCACACCGAACTTAGTTTATGGTGTATTGAGATGTTCGTAAATGGAAATTTCAGTATGTACCTTCTGCTGTGGCAGGAACGTTACCAGTTATTTGTATTGTATTGTAGGAACTTTATAATAAAATACCGGCTTGGTGTGGGTAGAAATATTCCTGCAAAAATTTTAACAAAAATGAAAAAAATTGATAAATTCAATGCGGGAATCATTTCGTGTCAACGAAATTCTAGTCATCAACAAATTAGTAGTGATAATAATATATATGGTCAACATGATTTTCTCCAAGCAGCTGATTAATAGCGACCTTAGTTTATATTCCTCTGGCCGTCATTTTCTGTGCGAGGTAATGAATAAGCCTTGTTTTATTCCTTTCATTTGTAAAAAATGTTCCTGTTAAACGGCGACGTTCAAGTTCTCATCAAACTAAATATCAACAGAAGTATTTGTGGTGCTTCTTCTCTTCTGTTTAATAATTATATATTAGAGTAGTAATTTAGACTTTTAGGGACATTTACTGTACATATTATCTGTAAATATTTATGTAAAGAGTGTGAATCGCAAGAGTGGTATGCTTTTTGTACTGTTGACATCACCATATTCATCAAAAACTACACCACAGTGTTCACCATGATGCTTGATCGTGTAGGCTACATATTGTTCACAAATTGAAGAAAACTTGCTCCGAACACTCAATTTTACTCGTTGTAGGAGGAAGCCACCATCTACAACATTAGAACTCATTTTGATGTTTATTGTATTCATGTTAGGACTTACTACAGGAAGTGCATCACAGAGAGTTGACTTCTTCGTCTTCCTCAAACCACCTTCATTGAAGAGAGCCAATGGGAATGGAGATAACTCATAACATAGCAGATCCATATTCTAGAAACTTTCGTAACAAAGCAGGAGTCCAACATAATACATTTTTCAGCCATTTTCAGTACACTACATACTTCCTAAATTTCTGTGATATTCGATAACAGAGACAAACATGTCGTTAAAAAACTCCTGGAAATAACATTCACAGAACTGATCAACGATTTAAAAAACCTGAAACTTGTGGCTTTGTTCCTCCATAGCTCCACCAACGACTGTGCTGCCCATTAATAATGTACAAATAAAATAACATGTGCACATGGCTTACAAATCCTCACAAGACGCGTAGACGAGCTATTTCTGGACTAATTGTCACTAATAATGAATTAGTATGTTTCCATTAACATTTTCTAAATAAAAACTATATTTTAAAATAAAATAAAAGCCATGCCTTGTAAACCACAAAATCATATTCATAACGAAGCAGCTAATTATTGCACCATAGAGCATAAAATTTCTTTAAAAAAATTAAGTATTGAAGTTACAACTGTAACTCATTGTCAATAACAGTTTCTTCAGTGCTCGATTTAAATAACTTGATGATTTCATTACACGAAAAATAAAGATGAATAACATTGGCATATTTTTATGAATGGTTCAACTATAAAATTAAATTACTGATTATTTTTAATTTATGAAATTTTCAACAGCCTGTATTTCCGTAAGTATTTATTTTATAGAAATATTGTATTTACGTTTTTTGTGGGAAATTATATTCTCTTTAATTTTGTATATGAATTAATTTTTGCTACATCCCATAGTTTGGGCGCTACTTAAGGAAAACCGCTGAAATGAACATTTAAACGGTCCCCACACCCTCCACTCACCACCCACCAACGGGGATTTTTAGTACGTTGTTCGGTATACTTTCCCTTCCACCTATGCAAATTTTCACAACTACGCGATTTTTTCCCTAATCAGTGTTTTTGACCTAAATTTCCAGGACTATTGTGGCAAAGTTAAACTTCGTTGGTGAAATCTAGCCAGCGCTTTGAACACTGAATAGAGACATAAATTACTGTAAAGGAAGACTAGAAAGATTATATTTTGCATACTTAAATTATTTGTAGTACTATTATAATTTTGAGTAGGCCTAATACAGTTAATGCAATTTGGCAACCTAGGATCGAAATTCCAAACAGTCCTGGAACAGTTTATAATTTGTTTTTAAGTATTATTTTTAATTTTTAAATTTTATCAAACGTATATACTGATTGTAAGGATGGGAGTGCATCTCGAACGCTGGACTGCTATTTTGTTAAGTTTTATTACACTTGATCACTCAGTAAGTAGTATTAACTCTCAAAACTCCTGGTGTAGTGGATTTATTGATAATACAGGTAGATTGTATACAGTAGTTATTCTGTGCGTGATTGTGTTTATTTCTTGTAGTTTGAATTGGTTAATAGTAGACATTAAAGGTTGTATTCTACCTTTTCAACACATGACTCTAGTCTTCTTTACTCAGATACGTTGCTGTTGTTTTACACATCTAAGTTCACCTTTACCAGTTTGCAATAATTCCTTAACATAAATAAGAAATACCACTTTAATTGTGACAAAGTGAACTAATAAAAACATATATCTATATATTAAAGAGAACACTGACTGACATATCAAACTTAAGCCCAAACCACTGGAACTATAATCGTGAAATTTTTTGTGTGGTTTCTTCTTAGGTCGTATAGTCCATTGAAATGTTACATTTTTTAGGCCTTACCTTGCGTTTTGTAGAGGACGCAATTTTATTTTTTTGATGTGTAGGGGGAGTCAGTGTAAAGCTAAAAACAAGTTTGTGGGGTCGCCACCCTTGTCCCACGGCCGCCATCTTGAAAATAGGGGTTGAAATGGTTTTTACGATATATATCTTAAACTATTTATTTGATAAAAAAATTTATCAACATTTTTTGTTGCAAATTAAATTCTCTACAACTTTAGTCTTGTAACGTTTTGTCGTAGAACTATAAATAAAAAAGTTATAAGCGAAAATGTTCAGAAATTCGAGAATAAAATTTATATTTTTCGATGTAATTTTTTTTTTTTTTTTTTTTAACATTTAACGAAAAAATCATAACAGACCATTTTTGTAGATCGTTTTTTAAGGAACAACTTTTATAACCAACATTTTTTCATTAAGTCAATAGCTAAGGTTTTACAGCGCTCCGAAGTGAGTACTATTTTTCCGTATTCTTAACTATACCTATATTATACGTGTGTATTAATAATGTGTTATCAGTTATTGTTTTTTATTTTCTTTGTTATAATAATTTTTTTTAATTATAAATTTTGCAATATTATTATAAATTTATTATTGACTCTTTTCCCCACCACCCACGAGGTAGAGTCTGGAGGCGCGTTTTTCTTTTACGTGGTATCCCCAATAGGCATAATCCACGGTGATTTTCTAAATTAGAACTACTCCGTCCTCATTCTTTTCGATGGACCAGGCTGCAGCTCAGCATCTGATCGGCTTTCTGAATTAAATATCAGTGGGAGAACTGGAGAAGGAAGGGGTGCTAATGTCGGCGGTTCATCATCAAAGTCATTTTCATTTATTAATTCTGAGAGTTCCATTACGTTGCTGCAAGTCTCTCCAGAACAATGGAAGCACACTGCAGAACATTTCAGCCCTGCTTTTCGACATCCACACATCGCTCCACAGTTTCCTTTGCATTTGCAAAAGATCAATTTTAGAAGCTCAGGGGGTGCTGGAGGT
>PNEQ01044271.1:0-10500 GCA_003012365.1 Medauroidea extradentata | reverse complement strand
GGGGGGGGGGAGGTAAGTGCCGGAGATGGCTGCGCGAGCATGCACTGATCAATACCACAGCCACAGCAGCTGTCCTAGTCTGCGCGTCAGCCTGCTCTGCTTTGAGACCGACTGAAAGATAATCGCGGGCGTGCACTGTGACGTTACGTTATCGCTCAGTTAAAATATTAAAGTTACATGTCAATGTGTAAAATATTTTGTTCAGGACAAAGAAAATGTAACGACATGACCCCCGCTTAAAAGTGTAGTGTTAGTTAACAGCATAGTCGTAGCGGTTGTACAAGCAAACGTTGAAATTTATTAAAGAGTACGCAAGGAAAAACAAATCACGAAAAAACAAGTAAACTAGTAAAAAACTTACCAGATATAATATCCAACAAACTTGATAAATTAGGCAGATCATTTGTTTACTATTATCACTGCGTTGACGGGACACTAAACAGACATACAATAAAATAAAAGTCTGACACATTAAAGGGCCGAACAACTGTTTCCTATTTTTTTTTGAAGTCCACATTGTACGCCTTAGTTTTTTTACGTTTGCATTGCGTCCTTCCTTTTGCATTGCATTAACGACCTCGCCCCTCATTTTTAAGATCGTAAACAATGTTGATTTCGGGATGCCGAACTCCCGCGCAATCTCTGACTTCGGCTTCTGTGTCGATTCCACTTCCTTGATTATTTCATACTTCTTCAGAAGCGACAAGCCGACTCGCTTTTCACTCATTATGGAAATATTGAAAGCCCGTATGAAGTTTTAAAAAATGTACGGGTCGTCAAAAATCGTTTACAGATTCAAGCCTAATAATCGTAACCAAATCGAAAGCCAAAAAAACTGCGTGGGTCGTCAATAATTGTTTACAAACTCAAACCAAATAAATTACCAAATTGAAATCGTGAAAATCAAAGCGTAATAAGTCGTCATAAATCGTAAAACACCAAGAGATATCCAAAAGTCGCGCAATAAAGTCGTTATAATAGAGCAAACAGAGAGCGTGCAGCGTATCTAACAGCAAGTGAGAGAACACTGGCATGTGAACAAAGGTGGAGAATGTCGAGCGCACCGGGTATTCACATGAGGGGAAAGGAAGATAAAAGTACCGTTACGGCTGGAGAGAGGAAGGATGAGTCACCGCTTGCTGCGTGGAGTGGAGTACAGTTCTCACCATTAGAAACACAACACGGCGCATAAAAACCTATTTTTTGCCGATTTCCTAAAAATTTTAAATAAAAAAAATTAAAAAATCACGGTTTCCCAAAAACGGGTTGTTATAGACAGGTGGTCGTTATAAAATGGGTTGTTATAAAGAGGTTTTACTGTACACTAGATCCTCAATTTTACAAATACTGACTGTTTCATTTATGACATTCGTAAAATCGATTGAGGCCAATTTTTCCCCTCACTTATTTACCAGATTTTAAAACTGCATTTTTTCGGCAAAGTATATCCAATGGGGTCCCGATTTTTGTAGCATTTTGCGGGAAAGTAAGACAAGTTATCATCAAAATATAAAATTATATCACAAGACAGATGTCTTCCGATTGAAAGGGTACCCCTGAACAGTAAATATGACCGACCCATGTCTTGGAGAAAAAAGAGTGAAAAAGAAAACACGAGCACAGTGTGTCTTCTCGCGGATACATAGTCTGACATCTGTACAGTTTTAAGACAAGCCTCTGTGCTGGACTATGTTCGGTACTTGTGCCCTTTTAACAATGGCATGCCCAGATATTGTGTGTGTACGGCAAGAGTCGAATTAGTGTTAAAAACGACACAGTCGAGTCCAAACTTAGTCACTTATGCTGTTCTAACCCATTGCCCAGTCGTGTTTACTTTCCAAATGCTCGCCTGGCTGATGTGTAGTGCTGATTAACGCATCTCCCCTCTTTTTTGTCTTGCTTTCACTTCGCTTGCAGTCTCACGCACACACATGCACACACACACATGCGCGGTTCCCGCGAGAGTATATTCGTAAAATAGCTTCCTTCGTAAAATCCAGAGTTTGTAAAATCAGGGGTCTTGTGTATTATTGTCATGGTCAGATCAACCCCACTCTCCAACATTCTTGGTAACACTACGTAATCATTACAACAGAAAAACAGGGATCCTTCGCTGACCTATTCATAACTTCAGTAGATACACATTAACACATTTTATTCTATTTCAAATTCATGGTTAGGCATGTACCGTATTTACTAGCTTCTAAGACACACATTTTTTGTGGCTTTTCCAGACCTAAAAGTGGGATGAGTCTTCGAATCGATGGCGTCTTACATTCGCCAGCATTTTTAAGAGATGTAGGCCTATACAAAAAATTTAGTAAAAAAATTTGTTCCGTGATTTGCTAGTATGTACTACAAAGTTGAAAATCATGTGATAAATCTAGAAATAAGGATCAACAAAAACCCCATTTCAATTCACATGTCGCGAACAGTGACGAAAATGAGATGTGAGTCTTAGGCCGATTTAACACCGCAGCGAAGCACACAATCACATGCCGAGTGATCAATAACACAGAGGAAGTTGTCAAGGTCAAGAGGTATTGTCCGAACTCAAAAACAATGGTAGAGAAAAAAAGATGCGTGGCGTTGACAAATGGTCATAACACTAAACTCCGCAGCCGTCAAGTTATCAATATTTATTTTGGTCGCCCTTGTTCTTCACCGGCTTTGTTGCTACGTATTTAACTGCAGAAGTTTGTGTACTCTATGCACCCAACAGCATTTACTAGCAATTTATTGTGCTTAGCTGAACATATGCAATATGGAGAGCGCTAGTAGAAAATTGTACGATGCAAAGTAAAAGTTGTAATTGAGAAGTGTGTGACGTTTCGAGATAACACTGGGTTGTTGTAAATTTTGCTTTAATGAAATGAGGTGTGGTCATCCTTTCAATCTTATTTATGAGGGGAAAAAAAATTGCAGTGGGTTCTTCTAATTTTTTGCTTCTTTTATGAAATGAGAGATGTGCGTGTTCTTTTCGTCCTTTTTTATGGTGGAAAAATGTGCAGTCTCTATCTCCCCTTCTTGATCTTCTGCCATACACTGTAACAAAGGTGGCTGGGACCTTGAAGGGGGGAAGGGGAAGATAAATATGTGGCTCTGGTGTGGCAAAAAAGGATGCAAGCTGCACGTGACTATCTTGACAGTTATTTGGGAGGGAGGTAGACACGCAGCTGCCGCTTCTATAAAAAACACGCCTGTTCACATGACAGCAAGGTCAGACTTGTTTTGCAAAGAAAGGCCAGAATGCATCTTAGACTCGAGTAAATACTGTATTTACTACAGTAAAACTGTGTTAAAACGTTCATGATGGAACAAAAAGAAATACAGTGCCAGTAATGTTTATTAACCAGGAAAGAGTCTTATAGGGCTAAATTATACATGTTCGTATAGATAAGGTGAAAAATGTTATTAACTTATTGAGCAGGAAACTTCTTTAGGGGGTTTCAACTAGAGATGTATCAATATTCGAAAATTTAAATAGTTGCTAAAATAATTTTCAATAATACCATATTAGAATTCAAAATGTGAATACATATTATCTTTTGAAAATGTGAATATTCACCATAACGTGGCCACCCAACCAGGAAATCAGGAAATAACCAGGAATTTTTCTGTGTGTTGGGAATATTTAATGCTAATTCATGATGTGTTTTTTTCAAGAAATAAGAATTTTGCGATCACGATAATGTAACTAAAAAGAAAATGTCAACAACTGGAGCAGTAGCCTGTTTACCAGCACAACAATCAATATTTCCCCCAGTGTGCATCTCAGTCACATGACAAGTGAATGCTACAACATGTTCGCTGGCACATGCTCCGCTAGCCAAGTGAAAACAATTTTGAGGAAATTTACCAGTACATTTTAGTGTTCGAACCAAACTAACACTTTCTCATACGCGTAATATTTCTGGTTTTAGTATTTTTTATTTGCGACCCAAGTTTGTTGATAAATATTTGTGAAGCGTATAATATCTGCTGTAGTGTAGAAATTTAGTAAAGTTTAACTTGATATTTTTATAGCATAATTAACCGCTGTTTACCTGAACAGCAGTAAGGTTATGTAAATTGCACCTGTGTGTGTGTTCAGTATGCCGAAGTGTTACATTACCATATACGGCGATAAACACAGAGGTGAATTCGAGTAGGTGGAAAGGAACCCCAGCAGTACAAATGATGTACAAATTGTGTAATGGGAAAATCAAGTGCCCTTGTTAGTTGTGCTAAAGGTTCATAGCACAATTTTTTTGGCAGCACATTGGGTAAGAACTTTACCTATGGAAGTGTTGTTTTATATATTTGTAATTTAATAGTGACTGCTGGTTTTGCATATTTGCTGCCCATCATATTAATTTACTAACAGTACCATAGCTAAAACTGCAGACATAGAGAGTAAATTATCACATATACAGTAGTTCATGGAATACCTACCTCTGTCATTCAGAAGCTCAATAATATACTGTGCGTTGAACAGTTGTACTCATTTAGTTTCGGTATACAATGAATGTGAAATGTGTGTGCCATAATGTAATGAATGCCTATGTAGTTTAGTAATTTTTATTGCGTGAATACTATATAAATACATTATTTGTAACTATGAATGATGTTCGGATTTATAACCGGGCAATTTCAGTACATAGGTAGATTTTACACATGTATTCAGGGAATCCAGCCTTGAAAAACCTGGGGGGAAAAAAAGCCAGGAATTTCAAAATGTCAAATGCGTGGCTACCATGCACCAGCTTCGAATAAGATTTCTTAGTTCAGAATTCCCCGATGTTTAACATAACTACTTATAGGCAATTTTGGCACTTTACAGTTCGTATTTTGCATGTCGTGATTATATAATCTGCTATTGACGAAATCCAAACTTTCCTGAATATAATGCAATAATATATTCAGGGAATGTTGTGGAGTAAACTGTAGTGAAAATACTGTAGTTAAAGATGAGAAACAATAAACTGTAAAAATGTGTTTTATGCCATATTCTTAACAATGCGCAATCACAATTTTATTTCGTATGGCGAAAAGAAGTACATGTATTATAAATATACATAACCTTAATTATAGTGTTTTGTTTGCTTAGCATTTTATTGTAGTTAGGCCTACCGTGAGCATCGGCTAAGCTAGGCCAAATTCAGATTGGAACTTGTACCGCAGAAGATGGACTCATGTGTGTTTCAGTTTCGTTAAGCAGTGTGTAAACATTATTTAGTAAATTTTTATGTTGGATGAAGGCTTTACAAATGTTAAATGGAAATACTTTACTTCTAATAAGAATTCTGCAGAATGTTAGACATGTCACGTCACGCTAAAAATGTCAACAGATTAGTTCAAACTTCGCAGGTAAACCTAACCCTACAGTAGAGCTAAATACTTTTCACATGCATAATAATTTTTGACGTCCACGCTTAAAAAATAATGGTAACCAACATGTGACACACACATTTCTCAGCGGAAATTATTTTGTGTCCGTGTTTGTTACGTAACTTCTGAGCACTGGATAGAACTAGTTTACATACAGTATTTATTTTCTGGGTTTTTAACTTTTTGAACACATGTTGTTTTCTAGTTTTTATAGTAAATTTTTTATTAACTTCAATTTTTTTGACCTCTCTAAATTTTCAGTAAGATGTGAATGAATGTTGGAATGTAAAAAGATCAATATGTATTTTTAATCAAGCAATTATGTTATTTTCTTTTGCAAGTTATTTTTTGTTGACGTGCTTTCAATTGTTTAAAAGAGAGACAATTTTTGAGTACATTGTAGTGGTGTTTTGAATGCGAAGTCAAACCAGAAATGGTTATAAACTTGATCTTGTCCTTAAAAGTGTGTTCAAATATAAAGTCTGATCAGGATATGCCTTGGATTTCAAAATTGTTGCAGATAATTACAAATTATTTATATTCTGAAACTATTATTTGAAAATATTCACTTTCAGTTTGAAAATTTTCTTAGTTATAAAAAAAATTTCTCAAAAAAAAAAGTGCCTAATTTCACAACAGTTCAATAATGGTAAAATTTTAAATGCAGATCAAGTAGCAGAGATGATATTCGTACTGTAAATAGGTAGTATATGTATGTAAGGTGGAAGCATGCATGTGTGTGTGTTCCTCAGTGCCAAAACAGTTTGAGAAGCTGGCTATGTCTTTATTTGGAAGAGGAGAAAGGTATTGAACTCACAAACTGAAGAAAAACATTCTCCTACTGGATGAAGCCTCCACAAGTACAGCAATGACCCAACATCCTTCCAGACACCTTTCCTACGAAAGTCCATGGTTGTATGGCTTCCGGAATCTGCGACTGATACTGTTGGCAACGTAGTGGACAAACGCCTTTTGCAAGTAGTAAGGCATCTGGTCCGATGCAATGTGTATCACATCCCATGTTACACCTCGTTCAGGTTACCAAACACACTGGACAACACTACACACCGTAGTGTAGCATTGTAAAATATAATCAAGCTCCTCCATATGCAGACATTTCAACAATACTCCAAGCCCAACACCTCTGGTTCGCTCCACTTTTTAAAGGTGAAGACTATGCCACGTACAAACTTCCACCACAACATGCCCAAACTTCATATTTTACACTAAACAGTTTAGCCAATACACACTTTACATAAGTATTACAGAATGAAACTTTCCTAATTGATAGACAAAGATAATAAAATATCTGTAGTAGAACCGTGAAAAACTATGATTTACTGCAGCTCATGTCTGCGGTGTGGGAGGTTTCGGGATTGTATCCAGCGATGGGGTATTGTGCTGTTATATACGCACATATTAGTGACAGCTGGAAGATTGTGATGGGACAGTCGAGTTATTTGAACTGCTCTGGACAACTTTATCGTGAAAGCCGGTAAGGGGCGATATGGGTTGGATATGGAGCAATGCCTGGAGTGAAAGGGGAAGGGAGACCAGAGAGCCCACATCATTCAGGCACAATTCCCACTTGGAAAAATCCAGTTGAACCAGCCAGGAATCGAACCTGGATTACAATAATGTTGTTAAATATCAAAAGAATACCTCCCAAAGCCATGTGGCATGTACAAAGGCTGTGGTAGAGGGCTGTGATGTGCACATATTAAAGACAACTGCCAGACATCTCACGTGTCGTCTTAGAATATAAGTACCCAACATGACTTAAATTTGCCTCTGTTGTGAAGAGACTGATTTAGGCATATGCGACAAAAAAAAAGAGTACAGTACAACCACTAACCAATATTTTAAACAGAGTTCCTGTTTACATGAAGTTATTCCACACGTGCAAAAGCCACAGCTGGGCAGCAAGTACTATTTGGAATAGGAAATTTCAAAAATGGCTTTATTGTAGTTCTATCCTTTTTTTAAGTGAAACTATTTTTTAAAATGAATAATACAAAATAGCTGTTATTGGTACTTTCTAACCTTTGTACATCAATAAAACTACCTTTCAAAGGTTTTCAGACATTGTGCATACTTGCAAACTTTTACGATTTATCCGTAAATTGTACAGAAATGGCTGGCTTTTACGTTTTTTACTGGAACTTGTAAAATGTTACGGATTTTAGACATTCTGCAATTAAATGTGAATTTTGTTACTGTCATAATTGGGGAAAACCAGTTTTGCTCAGTTCTACCAACATAATCTACATTTCGAATTGTTTCATTTGAATAATGCATACTAAAGGCCATAAAATAATTTTTTCGTTGGAATTCAACAGTTGGTCACAATGAGTAAATTTAACAGTTGGTTACAATGAGTAAGTCGTACGAACCAATGATAAAATTACGGCTGAAAGCCAATACGTGGCTTTCTTCAATAGGCAGTTTCAAAATGGCAGAGTGCGTGTGAGATTTGTTTGGAATTCTGCCGACGTAGTCAATAGATTCTTCACACATGGCAGCTTTTGATTTTGACGATGAAACCCTATTCTGCAGCTCTTATTACTAATCACGCTCATGGTTACTGTTGTCACATGTCATAGTCTTAAGTTAGAAACATGTGGCATGTTATTGAGAGGACACCCTAACCTATTCATACAAACAAAATATGTTTGTGAAGCGCACGTAAAAGAATATCGCTTTGAGTGAAATTTGGGTTTATTATTATGTGTGAAGTTTGCTAGCTTTACACGTTTTTATGCATTTAATAAAATATGGTGTTATCTTAGCTTATTTAAAAGAAATGCTAGACCCGAACTGTGCAGTGAAACTAATTTTCCTTTAGCAGCATTACCAGTGCGAAATATTTATATAAGTTTTTGTTAGGTCTGGCTAAATAAATAAAATTAAAAATAAATAATTTCATAACATAGGTTGCAGGTTGTGTATGTCAAATAAGGTAGATGGTTTTCTGAGCTAGAAACAAAAAGTATGGCTAGTAGTGTATTATACGTATAACAGAAACGTCTGCGATACTAATTGGAGTGAAAATGCAGCAACAAAAATCATTATGTATAGTCACATTTTTAATGGCACTGTAACACTGTATAAACCATTATAACTGTTCAAATATTTGTCTATCATAGGCTGATATTTTTTTTTGTTATAATAAATGTAATAGTTTTTTTCTGTACAAATAATTGGATAAGTATAACACAAGTATAAGATGCACAAGTTTCAAAAGAATGGGAGAAAAAAAATTGAGTAGAATATGGTTTTGCAGAATGTTTTCAAATGTTTTAAAAAGATTTCAGTAACTTTTTTAAAGTTTGATAAATTTGCATATATTGGGTAAAAACATGAGAGTAATGAATTTTGACACACAATTACCACGTGCAATTTACACCAAGATTTAACCTCTAGTAGGGGTTTTTCTAATTCTCTTCTTGAAAAGTTGGCAAGTATGATTGTGTACTGGCCTTACAGAATTTAATTGTAATGTTCTCTATGTTGTATTCCAGGAGTGTTTGTCTTGAACTTGGTGTGCCGCTTGTCTGACCTGCGAACGGAAGTGATCAACACTTTGAAAACTGTTTTTGGGTCTGTGATTTCATACAAACTGGAACAGGAAGTGAACGAGATAGTTTTTTGTTCCTCACGAACTGGTATGGAAGAGTATAAGTGGAAGAATTCGATAGAGGAGGCAGCCAACAAAGTTAATGGATTGGCAAAGAAAAAAAAGTTACAGTCCTTAGATATGGTCAATGTAAGAAACTTTGTTTGTGCATTACAGTTTAACGTGTGAATTTTTAGCAGCTGTCTTCCATATTTGAACTACTAAAGCATTTATAAAAAAAAATGTTGACTTGTGAAATCACAAAAAATACTGGTAATGCTTAATTATGAATGTTTGCTAAACGAGTAACTTTTATTTTTAAAGTTACATGTTGTTGATTGTCAATAAGTTACGTATTTGTTACTTGCATTTAAGCAATACATTTTCTAGTCATTAGAGTTAAATTTTCATTACTATTCCTGTTTCTGAATAAATTTTTTTTTTCTATTTTGAAAATTCTTTAAACAGGAAGTGGGATATTTGGGGAAAAATGTACCTTAAATTATATAGTGAAAATCACCTTTGTTACTGTAGCACACTTAATGTTTACCATTTGTTTTGCATCATCCTTCATATTTCTGACAAATAAGTGTTGGTGTAACGTCATACAGTAAAACCCTCGTAGTGTTCCCACTTGTAACTGTTTCCTAGTTATAATGCTACCTTCATTTGGTTCATAATACTGTTTTGTAATAGAAATATTATTCCCATTTATAAAGTAAAAATTTTTTTTGGGTCCCTTGAGAAACATTTTAACAGAGTTCTACTTTGGACGTAAAGATAAATGGAATACATATTCAACAAATGTAACCAATGAATAACTTAAACACAAGAAGATGAAAAAGTCTAATTAAACACAATTGTATAGGTATCACAAGCTAACAAACTCTTATTACACAAGTCAAGTCATTGTTTTACACCAAGGTTACTCACAATTTTGTACGATATAAACATATCACATACCACAGTACTGAGGACATTTGGTGGTGATAGATGTGAATTTTGAGTTGTGTTGTATTATTGTACATGACATTAAAATATAAGGATTAAAAATGTTTAAGAACAAATTTTATTTCAAATGTATTTTTTTTAAGTGTTAGGTCCTCAAGAAAGAGCACTGCACGGTCACTCTTAAGCTGCTTCTGTCGGAGGTACTTCCTTTACCAAAGGACTGTAACCTCTTCTGTCTTCCTGATTAAATTGAATGGGTGAGGAATTGTACAAAAGAAACTTTCATGTAATAACCAGATGATCCCTCTGTTAATGTGCAAAACTTTTGTCTTCACACATGTTCCATGACTTTTACCTTCAGAATATGAGGGCTTAAGCACAAAAAAAAAATTTAATAGTGGAAATCTAGTCACGGAGATATGTTTTAATATAGTTAAAAGTTGCAATAAGTATAAGCAGTATATGTATACGAGCTCAACCCTCAAATAATGTGTTTCATGATAAAAATGGCAGATAAACAGCAGAAAAATAATTAAGAAACAACGCTGCAGGCCGAGTGCGAG
>PNEQ01044270.1:0-15539 GCA_003012365.1 Medauroidea extradentata | reverse complement strand
AAATATTTCTGTGTTTAAAATAAATTTCTAAAAGTACCAAAAAAAATTTAAATTTTGAAATTTTTTATTTAACATAAACATTTTTTGTAACGGGTTTTAAATGCTACAGGCCATAGACAGTAACGCGTAGTTTTGATATGATTTTTTTCATTTCTTTATGTTAACTGGTTTTCAAGTTTTGTATGAAGTAAAAATACGCTAAATTTTGACTTTGAAGCGCCACTACGGGAAAACTAGATGAGCTAATTTTTTTCCGTTAGAGGTATATGTACTCTCAAGTAATGTGTACAAAACTAACACTATTTCATACAAATATAAAATTATGTTTTTTCCCCACTTGAACAACCTTAAGGAATATCGGTACCAGAAGTTACATTTCAGAATGCATAGTGGGAAAGTTTGTCTCAGAAAAGTTGCCAAAAAGTATTGTCTGGCATGTGTTACCAGGGCTCGTCCTATTCTACTGCAAATTTTACCTGACGGTGCTCTATGGCCACCTCATTTTCACCCTCATTGACTCTAAAGACCACAGATGTTATGAGCCGCACAAAGCATTTACATTAAACATTTACTTGTTTCAGGTTCTTGGCAAGTGGAGTTTCTTTCAGAACGATTGCATTTAGCAACAGGCTGGGAGAGACGACTGTTAGAAATATTGTTTTTAACGTGTGCGATGCGATTTGTAAAGTACTTGGACCAATAGTCATGCCTCAGCCAGATACAGCACAGTGGAAAGAAATCGAAGAAGAATTTAGTGTGAAGTGGAATTTATCTAACTGTGTGGGAGCGATCGATGGGAAAAATGTAGTGTGCGACAAGCCTGCCAATAGTGGATCACTGTACTTTAATTATAAAAAAAATCCTTTGGTGTCGTTCTTCATGCTCTTGTTGATGCTAAGTACAAGTTCACAATGATTGATGCAGGAGCATACGGTAAGAACAGTGATGGAGGTAACTTTGCAAACAGTGCATTTGGTAGAAGATTACTCAGAAATGACCTGGATTTCCCTGACAAGCCACTTCCTGGTACAACTCAACCCATGCCTGTCATAGTTGGTGATGAGGCATTTCCTCTTCACAAAACCTTAATGAGACCTTATCCTGGCAAAGAAGGTGCGCTATCAATTGAAGAAAAGATTTGCAACTACAGGCTGAGTAGATCAAGAAACACAGTTGAAGATACTTTTGGGATTTGTACTAAAAGATTTCGCATTTAGCAGCGGAAATTACAGATAAGCCCAGAACATCTTGACAAGGTTGTTACCGCAACTTGCTGTCTTCATAATTTTCTGCGAGATGAATGCTCATTACTTTTAGGTCTAAATGAAACAGAAGAAAACGATACTGTCTGTGCAGCCTTGCAAAGTGTAAACGGTGTTGGTGGTTCACCGAATATTTGGTCTCTCCAGCTGGAGCTGTAGAATGGCAAGCAAGAATGATACAGTAGGGAAGCCACCATTAAGGGAGGTTTCCGAGACGTGTAACATAAACATACGGTCATACTTTAAACACAATTGCCTAACATTTTTTTTCTCAAATTGCGCTGATAATAATAACAACATTAGCTAAACAAGAAATTTTTTCGTTTCAAACAAGTAAATATTGGGGTAGTATACTATATATTTTGTCCAGAGAATTGATATCTTAGTAACTAGATATGGGTGTATAAATGCAATATATGTGAGTAACTACTGAATGCATATGATTAATGTCCAGTAAACGATTATTTTTGTATTAAGTGTGATTTGGTGATTCGATTCTTTAATATAGAAATGAGCCTAACTCTTTAGCAAATCATCGTTGTTTTCCACTGACTACCGCAATACTTTCCAAAGTGATGAATATTGTAAAATATTATTATTACAAAGGGTGCTACTTATATTAAGACTCTTTGCTTTAGTACAAGTTACTTGAAATTTGTAAAACCAAGAAACTACTTACATGTTCTGTTGTGTGTGGAATATCTTCATTGCATTAAACGTTGATATATTGTAAACTTACCTCGTGCGTTCATTTATTCTTCTATTTCCTCCCATGAATTTTCTCGTTATCATCTGATTGTGGTAGTTACTGTCTTCTAAGTCATACAGATGTCTCTACTCTTGCACAACTAGAATTCATCGTCCATATCCGTTTCCTGTAAACAAAAAAATAAACGCCCAACAATAATTTATCATTCTCAAATGAGTCAGTGTCCTACAGTGTTACATCTAATAACCTGATTGTCATTTGTCTTCGATCATTCCTAAACTCAGTGTTTCTGTATCTATTTGGTACAAATCAATGGCATGACATAATTCATGTATTTAAAATCTTACAGTAACTGTTTATAAGACACAAAGTGTATGTAAATCTGTACCTATGTATTGTATGTGTATTAAACAATTAACATATGTTACTGCATTGTGATAATTAATTGGGATGTTGGCTGCAATACAACTGGAAATGACACACGTAATCCTCACGTTTATGGCGTCTCTCGTAAATTAAATTGAATACATATTTATAACATAATTTACACGTTAAGTAGTCGAGGTGCTTAATCAATGTTAGTCACTATATTAGCGACATTTCAACATCGCTTTGTCTTGATTAGGTAGTTAACAGTACTGTGTGAAGGTGTATACGATGGCCTTATTTATGTTTATTGAAAATACTATATTTGTCATCACTTCTTGCCTGTACAACATTCAACAATCTACAGTCCCGTATGCTGTTTTATATTGATATAATATTCGACCTTTAACAATCGTTAAGAGCAATCTTTTGGTATTGTGAAGATACGGTACGGGCTGCCGACACAAACGAGGTTACACCGCGTTAAATTGGCAACGCGGGAGCAACATATGAGCTACACAGTGATAACAGCAAGCTATATCCATTATTATTTAACCTCCAATAGAACGGCAATTTCACGTAAATGTCATCGCAACTACTCGACGTCACAATTACTCCATGGATGTAATGAGCAGGTCTGATTGGAAATGCAATAAATATATATACAGATTTAACATACTCTGATACATACCTTGGAACTTGTGAGCCAGCAATAAAAGAATTTCCACCTGAATGACTTCCACAATACGTCTGAATAAAACGGGACAATCATCGTCACTACGTAGATTGCCGAAGTTGAGCCGAAGGGTCACAAAGAGGGTGGATGGTGCCTGGTTGTTTCCGCCACCCTTCGCTCACATGGACACGACGCGGCGCGCCGCCGAGAGGAATGGTTGCCAGAGAAGTCTCGAGACTTCTCCAGGAAAAGTGGCTCGCCTCGCCTCGCCGCGCCCAGGTGTGCGCACTCCTATTCTATCATATGTAATTTTCTCGGGCAGCTAAATTTCTGCACGCCGCGTAAAAGTGGGCGACATGCTTTATAGTGTTAACAGTGAAGGAGGCATATGAAATGTTTAAAGAATGCCACCTTGACATCTTGATTGGTAAATCGAAGTTTTATTCATTAAGACCTCAGCATGTACTTCCAGTTTCGGACATACATCACGAGTGAATCTATAAATACCATTCTAATTCAATTTATCTTCGTGAAGCTATTGCTAAAGTATTTCCCAACTTCCCTAAGACATACAAAGAATAATTGTCACTGTTATTTTGTGATGTAGCTGAGTAGAAATGTATGATGAGTAAATGCAAGAAGGTTCCACAAATGATAT
Organism: Medauroidea extradentata; assembly: GCA_003012365.1. NCBI lineage: Eukaryota > Metazoa > Arthropoda > Insecta > Phasmatodea > Phasmatidae > Medauroidea > Medauroidea extradentata. Next base: position 11,868 of record PNEQ01044270.1, on the reverse strand, counting down.
CATGCAGTTGATGACACCTATTGACAGCTCATGAACACAAATTATCAGCTGGACACAGTAGGTTAACAAGGCCATCCCATACTACACACTGTTATCGGTACTTGTGAAGAAGCTATTGAAAAGCTAGCAGGACAAGTTAAGGCTTTCAAGCCCATCTCTATTTTACAAAACAAATTCAGTCTTAATACTTTGAGACATGTAAAAAAATCTAAGTTCTGGTGAGGCGGCTAAACAAATTAAGTTCGCAGAAAATTATTAACTGGTTGCACAGGATGAAATCCAAAATGCTCACTGGTCACAAGAGGAAGTGACCAATTTCACATGATGGATATGGTTGTCCGATAATAGTGTTAAGTCATATGTTGTCATCAGTGAGATGGTCTATCACACAGCAAATCCTCTGTGTGTGCTTTTTTTGATGAAATAATTGCAGACATGAAACAAAACTATTATTTGAAGTACGTGTCTATTTTTATCGATAACTATGCCGGGTAGTTTAAAAATAGGATTCTTTTGTGGAATATGTGTTTCATTTAACAGGATTTTGGAAACATTGAAGGACAATGGAACTTTTTTTCAGTTTCACACGGAAAAGGGGACTGTGGACGGAATAGGGGGACTAGTGAAAAGACCTGTGTGGTCTGGAGTGAAGCCAAGAAAGGTTGTGGTAAGTTAAGAGGTCCGCCTATTGTCACTAACCCTTTTAATGTAATTTCGAAAACAAGTGCCTATAATAAGAGAAAAAGTGTAAAGTCTGGCGCACCGTACAGCGCATTTAGTGCAGCGAACTTCACTAGTTCGTTCTCGCCTCACCGATTTTGGAACGCACCCGTAAACAGTGACGTCAGTGAGTTTGTATGTAAATCACAGAAAAACATTGCTAAACAGGTAAGTGACAGAAACATTTGATTATAATTCTGAAAGTTGTCCTATTGCAACGATTATTGTTTTGTATTGAAGTAGAAGTGTAAGGCATTATATTTACCTATAACTGGTTCTACACATGTCCATTTTAGCGGGATATACAGGAGTGACGAAAGTAGGGATGCCGAAAATAATATCGTATCACCTATCGTCACCCCCTGACGATAGGTGGTACAAATGTATTATTTGTATAGTGCAATAAAGCTACTAAGGCAGTGTAGAATATTTTTGTGAATTACATATCGTTTATTAAAGTATGTTATTGTGCCTCGATCCAATTATTGTCATAGGTGACGATAGGTGGTACAACTACATGACGATATAGGGAACATTGTTGCAGTGAAATGTCCGAACGAGCGAGGTATCAATATGAGCCGCAGCAAATGGAGGCATCCATACAGGATGTGAGGGAAAATGGACTGCACATTCAACAGGCCACTACAAAACATGGTGTCCCAGGAATACCTTGTCCGACAAGGTAAAGGGAAAGACACAGGATGGGAGGGAGATTGGCAGAAACACGTGGTCAACACAGGATGAGGAACGTCATTTGGTTGAATGGGCACTCGCCCTCTGCAGAGCGGTTTTTCTGCTCACCATAAACGACTAGCTTAACGGAGTGCAGCAGTTAACAAAGGAGCTCCAGCGGGAATTTCCTTTTGCTAATGGGCGACCTGGAAGAAAATGGTGTACAGCATTCCTTGGGCGACATCTTACACTTAGGCTAAGAACGCCACATAACCTGACTGCCAGTAGGGCTGCCATCACCCATGACCGAATAATCTCATGGTACAGGTAAGTGTTCACATATCTGGTTGAAAACTATGTGAAAGACATCTTAAATGATCCCACTACGATTTACAATGGGGATGTGTCTGCCTTTTTCCGTAACTCGAAGGGAAACAAAGTGTTGGGCAAAAAAGGAAATAAGTGTGTGTACTAAAAAGTAAATTGTGATAGTAAAGAATGCCTCACAGTTCTAGTGACAGGCATTGCAGGTACTATGTGTCCCCCACTGCTTGTCCTCAAATATGAACCGATACCACAGGACATAATTGCAGGCGTACCTAGTGAGTGGGGCATCGGCAAATCTCCAAATGGGTGGATGACTGGGCCTGTCTTCTACGAGTACCTGACAAATGTCTTCCACCCGTGGTTAGTGCGAACATAATAACCCTGCCAGTAATATTGTTTATTGATGGACATTCTTCACACCTCACGCTGAATACGAGCACCTTTTGCAGAGCCAATGGCGTTGTGCTCATAGCATTGTTGCCAAATTCCACTCACCTCATCCGGCCAATGGATGTGGGTGTTTTTAAGGTATTGAAGGGTGCTTGGAAGACAGTGGTCAATGAATTCCGAATTGAAAGAATGGCTGTCCAGAAAGAGACGACACAGTGGAAGGACTTTTCTGGCCTACTGAACACAGTACTCGCGAAAACTACCATACCTGATATTTTGCAACATTCATTCCGGAAATGCGGCCTCTTCCCATGGGATCCATCGGCAGATGTTACACAACTAATTGCCAGACCACCAGTTACATGTGCCGCTCCTACTTCTCCTTGTACAATCCCTGAATGGAGAACACCCAGTACTACTGCTTCTGTTTCTTCACATTTACTTGCACACTTGGAGTCAATAATGGGGGATAAAAAGTGAAGCTATTTGTGGAGGCAGGTGATGTGTGGCAGGGTGACGCGGAGGAAACCAGTCTGTTTGTGGTTTAGAGAAACATGAAGACTGGTGATGACAGTTTTTCTGCTCGACATGAAACACCGCTAGCCCCACAAGCACTAGAGACTTCGTCAGCCAGTGCACTACCACCATCTGTTGACAAATCATCTGACACAGTATCTGTGGTGACCGTTGCTGATACAGCAGCCATACCAGCTACAAGCACTGAGGATACAACAGGTACTGCACCTGCTACCCCTACGTGCATGCAATCATGCTCAGGCACCCAACCTACGAATATACCATCTCCTTTCAAACTGCCATTGTTCTGGCCTTCCCAGATAACCAGTAAGGTACAGCAAAGGAAACACAGAGAAATAGAGCCAGCAGTGGTGACCTCGGAAGCATGGAACAAGCGTAGGGCGAATAAGGAATTGGAGAAACAGGCTATGCAGAAGCTAAAAGAGGAAAGGGCAGCAGAATGGTTAAGGAAGAGGTCTGAGAAAGAAAACAACCTTGCACTGACAAGAAAACGTAGGCTTGTCTGTATAGTGTCTTCTGGCTCATCTTCCAATGAATGGAGTGAAGATGAACAAGTGGAATTGCTACCTGTGCTAGAGGGGACACCACAGAATTCACGGCCTAGCGCATATATCCTGGCGACCTACATTTGAAGAAACCGGGGATCCACGAGGTACAGCTATGTCTGTGTGATACAGAATGTGGACGGTGACGAGTACAGGCGATTCGGGATAAAGTGAGCACTCAAAAAACCCTGATTTTTTTCTACTTTCCACCAGTTTATATATACCCGCCGCATGTAAACATAAACCTTTTCATGTGCTTTTATTTACATAGGCTCGTATAATGTTTACATTTACATTACACTGCTCCGATAAATGTTATCTGCAACATCTACTCACTAAATGAACGGGCACTGTATATATGCTACACTCAATAGTAATATTAGATATAAATACCTGCGAGTTAACATTTTATGACACTGTTTTCTCTTCATCGACTTAATTGGTTACGACACACACTGTTGCTGTTACTTATATCGTAAATGCATGTGTAGTATATTAATTTGTAATTCAAAACCACCACTATAAACACACACGACACACGCAATTCAAGAATTTAAGTTCCGTTCAGCATACTGCCATTAACGACGACGCAATTTACAAACACAATAAAACTGTATTTTCTTAATGTATGGAATAGAAAAAATAATGTTATTTCTATTTCCACATGCTCAGGCTGGCGATCGTATAACATAACAGATTAGCAATGACATTCAAAAGTATGAGAAGTAACTGCTTATGAATGTTTTGATCAGAAACCCATATTTATTACACAACGGACAAACACACTCCTGACTCAACTCGCTTTCAAGCGAGCAAAACAAAGCCGAAGCGGCGAAAACATAACTCTGATGCCACCTGTCGGAGTAATTTTTAACTACGTCAGTGGCGCGAGCGAAGTGGCAGAATGTCAACGGCTGCTTTGAATTCAGGAGGCGGTTGCATCATTTTGTGATGGCCCTAATCAAATAAAATTACACAGTCAGTTGGTATGTCAATAAGAGCGTAAATAAATATTTTAAAGCATATGGTATACAGAGAGGTCGATTACAGCTAATGTTCTTTCACTGATGCTGTATTAAAATAAGAAAAAACACGGAACTACATGCAATGATTCGTTACCAACCATACAGACCATACGTAACTATTGTTAATGTTGAAAATATCTACATGTGAATGCAAGAACTAGGTATCTGCATTTCAATTCTTTCGAGATATGGGCAAAAATAGATTAATGGGTTTCTTCTGTAATCAGTTTTTAAACAAAATTTAATATATTCCGTAACGTGTACTGTACCAATCATTGCTGGGGATAAGGACTTAATGATGAAATATATTTCCTACAAATATTTGCTAAATTCATTAGAATAATAATGATAAACTAAAGATACCTAGTTTTTACATTATCATTTTATCTTCAAACAGCAGATAGCTATATATTTGTGCAACTGGTAACCATGGATTTTCAATATGGCAATACATCTGGATTAATCAGAATGATGTTATTTCTAAAGAAATTCAAACTTGTGATAGTACAACATCCTAAATGTGTAAAAAGAGTTTCAGTACAATAATTATTTAACTGACACATGATTTCGTTTAAAAATACAAAGGGTTTACGATAAGCATAACTGAACTGCCACATTTATAAAATTGTAACACATGACAACCATGCTTTTCAATGTTTCAGAATTTATTGGAAATTTTGAAGTAGGTAATTAATATTTGAGAAAGTATAATATCGTAACTGATTTGTAGAATATAATAGCACCGATGCAATAAAGGATTTACAGTAAACACAATGAAACAGACATACAAATGAAAATATGATAAACTTTAAACCATACATTTTCAATACACTTCTTCAGGATTAATCAGAAAAATTTTTAAGTAATTCAATCTCAGGTAGTATAAAATAATACATTTGCACAACGTAACGGCTTCGATGGAACAAAGGATGGACAAAGTAAAACTTGCTGCAAATCAAAATTGAAGCTCATAATACTGTCACTTGCTACTGCTACTTGTTTGTCTTTATGTTTTTCTTCGCAAGCTTCATCTTGGCGTTTTTGATGAGCTCCATATTCTATCTTCGTATTCTTAGTTGGTTCGCTAGATTTGTCTCAAGTTCATGCAAATGCGACACTGGTCTTTTTTCGGAATGTAAAATTCCAGATTGAAATCTTCCGGAAATATCTGCGGTAAGCAGATAATTTTGCATTTGGTTGATCAACGTCTGTACAGTGTTGACTGATCAATCTGTACATAGTTGCCAAATTTAATAGGAGTCGATGAATTTCCTTGCAGTACCAGCTCTGCAGTAGTGGGATGGAACACTTGGAAAACTCTTTATGTGGGCTTTAATACCCTAAAATATTGCAGGATCCAACGATATACTCTTTCCCTTTCCCCGCCCATCAACTGCAGCTACATTCTCCTTAGACCGCCTTTGCATAGCAATGTCAACAACACCCCTTTTAACTCCCAGTGTGTTCAAGAACATAGACTTGCACACTTTCTTTCTCAAGCAGTAGGTAATCGAGTATGACCTTCTGGATTTGTTCTTTGTCGTCTTTGTTTTGGTCAATTGTTTCACTGTATTAGCCTGTATAAAATCTCACTGGCGTGAACAGTCCCCCATGGAGTAGTAAGTTTGAAAAATATTGACTCTCTGTTCTTCAGGGATTACAAATTATTTCAGTCTGCAAGTTTTCTTGCAAGTGGCCTTCATCTGAACAGCTGGTACCAACACACCTGTTGTTGAAACATTGTTTTTCTTGTAGTCTTCTTTTCTTTCGTATATTCCTCTTCCATTTGTGTGTCTGTCTTTTTCTTCTTCGAGGTTTATCAGTTATCTATGGGTACTCTTGCATTCCATTCAACTTTTCACGGGCACTTGATCTTCCAGATTCTGAGGAACTTCTGTCTTCTAGAAGATAGTCTGAGTCATCGACTGAAATGTCACTTTCGCTGGAACTAAGGTGTGGCAGCGATACACTGATATTTTTAGTTCTTACTTTACCTTCATTTTGGTTCTGTTCTACTTGACAGCCAATGGCATATGAACAAAATACAACTACAGAAGTAACGAAAAAAGTTTTTAAAACACTACACATAATACCTATGTAAAATTCAATATCTTAAGGTTTAAAATATTTTGGACGCTGTGGTTCTTTGGCCATATTGTTGATGCTGTGTTCGAATTTTCAATGTAAATAAGTTCTTGTATGTAGTCGTTCTAAACAGATACTTGACAGATCATCAGATCTGATTACGAAACAATATCGTGTCATAACCTGTACATATTGCCAACATTGTAAAATGTTAAAAAATTAATTCTGAATTATTTTATAATTTTTTACCAGCATACATAACCAACATTTTTGTTTACTACTTGCAACAATAGTTGTAGGCCTAAATAAGTAATTTCTGGACACAAATAATGATCATGCCAATTTGTATCTTTGCTTACACAAAAATTAACCAAGTCCTAAATTAATTTAATTACTCGACTTGTGGTAAATTAATCGTGCAGAAAAGTTATAAGAATGAATTAACGTATTAATATTACTGACTTTACACAATGGTTTATAATTTGCTGCATATCATTTACAAACTAAAGTTAGTTAATGTATGCCAGATACAATAAACAGCAAAGCCAACATTGCAAGTTATTTTTAACAAATATAACCTCTTACAAAATAACTGCTACATTTTCAAATTATATTCAAAACTTTTTATAATTTCCTGCTGTAATAAATAATCTCAATTAAACAATACAAAATTAGATGTTAGTTAAATCCGTTATGGAAACTGTCAATACATTTTCCAAAACAATCGATATTACGCATTGCACAAATATTGCAGTGGTTTTGAAAACAACATGGAAAATATATAAATAAATTTAATGCTGGTATATAAATTGAAGCATAGTTACAGTTACTTTCCGCCTCTGATAGCTTCTTTTGTGCTAATTCCACCAGTTTCTTTCCTCTAGAAGTCATTTTGTTATGATACAGTTACTACACCAAATAAATAGTAAACATAAATGATCCACAAAAATATGTAATGCAGCATGTTGAACATTTACACAGTTATCTTAACCAAACACTAGAGTGCAGCACTGCATCTTCAATGCAAGAAGTGTATATCTTCAGTTACCTACTCTAGCACACAAATATCAAACTGCATGTGCTGCAAAACATAGATATCTATAGAGTTACCTAGTTGTCACATTTACAAAGAGATCTGTTTCCAAAATACCAAATTTTTCCCCTGGCCAATAGACGCCACAAAATTGGCTGGATTGTTACCTAGTCCTCGAATTTCCAAACAACAAAGACAAAACTATCATGATCTATGCGGATAGCCAGGGTAGAGGCTGGCCGAAAATGTCAACTGCCTAAACAAAACTCAATGTATGGTAAAACAAGGGGCAACCATCTCAGGAGTCATAACTGAACTTGTAAAAGATAGTGCCGTACTTAAAAAAGAAGATGAAGTGGTGATATTTGCTGGTGGAAACGATGTTTCAAAAACCGAACATGACAACTTAAAATCTAACAAGAGTTTTAATGAAAATATATATGAATGTTGCCTCACTGAAGGAAAAATATATATCACTCAGTTTGTAAACATAACACATGTAAACGTACAGTCAGTAAGAAATAAGTATTTAGAATTGACAGCATCATTAGAAAGTTTGAATAAAGATGTAGGTTTGTTATGCCTCACTGAACATTGGGTGAACCCACAGGAGGCAGAAAAGAGTGTAGTTGCGTCCAACTATTCGGTTGTTTCTGCCTATTGTAGGGAAAAAGGGTATGGTGGTTGCTGTATCCTGGCACAGGAAAAATATCTACCTTCTTGTAAAGAATTAAGTCATGCCAGTGACTTAAGTGTTCCTAGGGAATTTGAATGTGTTTTTATAGTTTGTATTTATAGGCCTCCAAATAGTGCAATAGGAGTCTTCTTTAATAAGTTTGAGAAACTTACATTTACTTTTTAAACAAAATGTTACTAAAAATATCATAAGATTTGGGGATCTTGACATTGATTTTGCAGAGAAGTCTAATAAAAAAGAGAAGGTTTTAAAAGTGCTGAATACATACAGCTTGGTGAATAAGGTGTGTGGTCACACACGTACAACAGGCAAAACTAACAACTCTATTGATTATGTTACATCAAATATCTCTGCCCTTACTGTACTCTAACAATACTGTAAACGACAGTACTACTTCTATAGCCGGTGTAAATTTTGACGACGAAGTTGCCCCAAATAATGAAGAAGTTCTTCAAGTTTTCAATGAAGATGATGTGGATGTTCCTGAGGAAGTAGAACCAGACATACCAGTATCAGAAAATGATGTGACAACTGCTAAAAGTGAGATACGTTGGACGAAACACATCTTTACCTGTAGGCCCACGCCAGAATGGACAGTGCCAGAACCCCCAGCACTTGGCTTACTTCACACACCTCTACATATTTTTCGTAAGTATGTTCCTATTACTTTGCTTGAGGATGCCTGCAACCTCACCAATTTGTATGCTCTGCAGCAAAACAAACATTTTCGCGATTGTTCAGTCCACGAATTGGAATCCGTTGTTGCATTACATATTGCAATGGGCTCACTGAAGTTGCCACGAGTGGAATTATATTGGAAACCATCCATCAATACTGGGCTGTTCACTGACTCAGGTATGACCAGAAAACTGTTCTTCCAGGTCAGAAACAACCTGCACTTTGTCAATAATTTGCAGGCAGAGGAAGAACAATAGGATGGTATAAAGGATGTTTTCCACAAAGTTCGACCTTTGTACAACAGTGTTCTGCGAAGATGTAGGGAGCTTGAAATGCAAAAGGATGTAGCCATCGACGAGCAAATGATACCCTTTACAGGAAAGATGTCGGTGAAACCGTTTGTAAAGGGCAAGCCATCACCATGGGGTATTAAAAACTTTGAGCTGTGCGGAAAATCTGGAATCGCCTACGATTTTATTCTGTAACAGGGTAAAACCACCGAATTGAACCAAGAAGAACAAAAAAAAATATGGACTAGGAGCAGCTGTTGTGTTGAAATTGTCAGAACATTTGAAAGAAGGACAGTGCCTATATTTTGACAATTATTTTTCGTCCTACCCCTTGCTCCAGATTTTGAAGAGTAGTCGTATTTTCGCAGTTTGCACAGTACGGTTAAACCGGTTTGTAAATTCCTCCTCTCACTGAAGACAAGCAGCTGAAGAAGGAAAAGAAACCAAGAGGATATTCAGAAGAAGTTGTGAGCGAGGATGGTGATGTGTTAACAAAATGGCTCGACAACCGCACTGTGACATTTGGTTCCAACTTTGTTGGTATTGGGAAGCCGGACACAGTAAAGAGGTGGGACAATGGCAGGAAGAGCTTTGTACAGATTGAAAGGCCTGAGGTCACGTACCTCTATAACTCTGCCATGGGTGGGGTCGATTTATTTGACCGCTTTATTAGGTTGTACAGAATAACTGTGCGTTCTCGGAAATGGACACTCAGGGTCATTTTCCATGCCATTGACATGGCTGTTACAAATTCCTGGTTGGAATACAAGCAAATGTGTGAGAAGCAAAACGTGACAAAGAAGGACCAGCTGGACCTATTGTACTTCCGGCTTCAGCTCGCAGAAGAGCTGATCAAAGTAGGAAAATCAGTGAGCACCAGAAAAAGAGGAAGACCTGCACTGGGAGGCGAACCAAGTTGCATAAGTCCACCAAGTTGCATAAGTCCACCACCTCGAAAAGCAGTTGAGAGAAGGCCACTTCTAGCCCAGGAATATTAAGCAAAAATAAAGGGGTACCGTAAACTAATTCTTTGCAAGCTAATTTTTGGTAAAAAATGTTCCTTGGACATACCTTTATAACACACCAAAAGTCTCCAAAAATTAAACTGGAGCTTCATAATTTTTTTACAGTTTAAAATGTTATTACATTTTCCTAGTCTGTGAGCGTTCAGACGTGTGTTGAATTGCAGTGCTAATTTTTAGAGTGTTATAAATATGTCAAGGAGTTAGTTTATGCCTATACGTGAAATAAGATATAGCCTAACATATTGTAAGGTATATAATACAAAACAGAACAACGTTCACACTAACTAATTAAATTTACTGTAAGCTTATCTCAGTAACCAACACTTTTTAACTGGTTAGGCCTACCTTTATCTTTTTATGGCCAGTTCTTTACAGTTTTATTGTGCACTTGTAAAAAAGATATACTATTTTCAAGACAAGCAAATAAAAGAGAGGAAATTGAAGAGGTGGCTATGTTTATAACGACAGTAGCGCCAGACTACAGCACGTGTCTCCCGGCGACATCCTGGCGTCGGGTCGCGAGCAAAGTCCAACAGGGCCATTGTTGAGAGTGCATCCTTTCGCGTTGTGTCGAGTCACGATTTCAGAATGTTTACTTGAGAAGTGCTGTGCTACATTTGGCTAAATGCAAATTTGTTTGAAGCATTGATAACATCTTCGTCAACGGAGTTACGAGTCCAGGTAACAAACAACATCGTAGTTGTTAATTCTAGTGTTTGGTGGCGTGGGATGTACAACCTTATATTGTGTCCATTACGTTATTAGTACAATGTCCGCTAAATGAAAATAATAGTAAAACAATAACTCTGTGAATTGTTTTATGTCAGCTATTGAGAGTGTGATTTTTTAGAATGAGGAGCTCTTTCTATTTAAAACTATTTCTTATGTATGTAAAAATAAAGCTCAATTTGAAAAACAATTTCTAGAATCACAAATATCTTTTTTGCTTCTTTGGTGTTCTATAAAAAATTGATGTAAAATATGTAATTCATCTCAACGAACGTGTAAGCCTACAAATTTAGCAGTAATCCATGTCGGAGGATAATGTGTAATTTCCCACACTACTGCAATCTTCAACCATGTTACCGTGTTTATCTGGTTGCAGTAAAATTTATGTGTAAAATACCATATGGATTATGAATTTGTGTTAATTTATTGTGCACATATAATCCTGACAGCCAACAGTGTGATAAATATTGGAGTATCGCATGTTACAATTTGATATTTTAAGTAAACGAAATTACATAATTTATTTAGAAAAACTTTAACATAATAAAATTTATGTTGCATTCATCACTCCAACAATAATTTGGCTAATGTTTTTGTATGAAATTCATACTCTATTGGTATGCATGTTTTTGGTTTTTATATGTATCTTATTTTACATATAGCTTTTACACTACGGTAGTACAAACCATGACTTAACTTACAGGGCCTATGAAGGTGATAAGTGCAAGCACCTCGCTTAATTTACGAATAGTATGCAGCTGAAGTGAAAAATGTCCAACTGTTTATTGTGCAACCAACCACTTACAGTTGGGAATACTGTCACAGTAAGAAAAGGACTCGATACACTAGTAGACGCAAGTAGAATTAGGCAAGATAGTCTGGAAAACAGTTTTCAATCTGCTAAACCACTTATTCTGCATGTCGATTGTAGAAAGCAGTATACTTTACCATCAGCTTTAAAAAAATTTGAGAAACCAATACGAAACCAAGAGTGTGGGGCACACACATCGTCTAAACCATTACTACGTTCGCAAGTGCCTGACTTCGATTTTAAAAAGAAATGTGTGATTTGTGCAGAAGATGCAGATGTCGTTAAAGAAAAGAAGAAACCTCAA
>PNEQ01044269.1:0-15539 GCA_003012365.1 Medauroidea extradentata | reverse complement strand
GTTCACTTCAGCCAATGTTTCTCTCCCTGGTCAGTGTTCACTTCAGCCAGTGTTTCTCTCCCTGGTTAGTGTTCACTTCAGCCAATGTTTCTCTCCCTGGTCAGTGTTCACTTCAGCCAGTGTTTCTATCCCTGGTCAGTGTTTACTTCAGCCAGTGTTTCTCTCCCTGTTCAGTGTTCACTTCAGCCAGTGTTTCTCTCCCTGTTCAGTGTTCACTTCAGCAAGTGTTTCTCTCCCTGTTCAGTGTTTACTTCAGCAAGTGTTTCCTCTCTGGCCACAGTTTACTTCTTGACTAGTGTTTCTCCCCATGGCCAGTGTTAACTTCTCAGCCATGTTACCTATCTGGCCACAGTTTACTTTCTGGCACGGCCATAGAAGTACAGGTCTGGACACACGCCTCGAAACTTGACCTCTTTGTTGTTTGGCTGTAGTTCACCAAGTTACCGAGAATATTGTGTTTTATTGGTGCTTCAGTAGTCCTAAAAATTGATTTTTTTTACTGTGAACAGTCTGTAGCTTTATCTAGTACCTCTATTAAATTCTTAGATACTTCAGTTTCAGTATGACCAAGTTCCTCTGTTAAATGCTGAGAAACTTCAGTTACAGCATTACATAGATAACTTGAAACATAGTTTTTTAGTTACATTATTTTTGCATTCATAAAAGAGGACTATATCCTCAGAAACAACCCTCCAGAAGGCATGTTTTCCAGGATCACATGGACATGTGTGTCTTACATTGGCAACATTGTAGGCAAGCTTGCAAGTCGTTATCATGCCATTCTTGGCCACAACAGGAAGTACGGTTTGATAGTTACTGTTCTTGGCCAGCTGCCAACTTAGATAACAACGCAGCTCTCTTTAAGTTCTTGCCATTGCTGAATAGATGTGTGTAGTCTGTATATAATAAATTTGCCTTATTTGGAAATTTTTTTCTGAAAAATGCCTGACAGTTCCAATGTGTTGACGTATTACATTCTAACTTCCTGTTAAAAATTGTCTGTGCCATCCTGTATAGACACATATTTTTTCATAAGAGAAATGTAACAAAAGACTTAAAAACACCAAAAAATAATAATATTTATGCATATGCCATCTACACCTTCCCCCTCCCATTTTTATCCAAAATTTGGTCTTTACACTGCACAGTAAAACATATTCTCCATCTAATTAAAAATTTATATAAATTAGTCAGGACTGCCACACCTGCCAACGTAAGTTTTGATGAGAGGTATACTGCCTTAGCATGGCCACTGCATTGAAACCCTTGTGTTTGTCTACATTTAAAGCTGTAATTCTTTACAAGCATTCCTTTAAATACTGTTGCAGAATGCTTAGCAAAGGTGTAAGGTATGAGAACATAGAAAATTAAACAATTTTCTACAAAATGCTAGCTTTCCGTGTGTTTTGTGCATAATTCTTAAAAATTCCTGGAATTATCTACCAAAGTTTTATCCACTGTTATTCCTTGAAAAATGAGCATAATGCAATATCCTGTGCTCTTGTCATAGCTGATTCGAGGTAGTGGGACCGCTTCAGCTACTTTTGCTTCGTCAATTGCCTATGTCCAGACCGAACGAGAGTCTGCACGTGTGTCAACCTTAAGCGTGCCACAGACACAAGGAATTGCAGCACCACATGTTCGGCGCTTTTGCGAAAGTTCAAGAGGATAGAATAGTTTGCCAAAATTCCAGTTTAATTGTTTAAAGTGTAACCCAAGTGAAATTTACTCGTTTCAAATGTCCACTTGTCAGACTCAAGCAGGATAAGTGGTGGTTAGCAGAAGAAAGTCTCCATTTAGCACGAATAAAATGTAAACAATAGACAACCAAAATCGCAACAGGCATTTTATAAAACTTACCCTCTGGAGTAGGGATGCAGTCAGTTGAAATTTTGTTTGAACACAGGGAAATGTCACTCAGGATAATTTGAATGCCTTAAACTTGAGATTTTGGTTGGCCTACCCTACCCCTTAGTAATAAGGGCTATACAGACATATCAGTAAAACCTCTACATAACAAATTCAAAGGGAACAAATTTTAGCAGGGTTGTTATAAAGGAGTTCTTTATTTATTTATTTATTTTTTTTATTTATTTATTGCGGCTTTCAGGCGCAGTTAAGGCATATTTGCCTTGTCTTCCATTGGACCCATTACATCTGTTTACTATTTTAGAAACATAACCATACATAGAAAAAAATAACTAAACAAAAAAGTTTCTTTCATGTATTAAGTGCAATTGCGCTTGCATCAATCAACTTAAACCGTAAAAAAATATATTAAATGAAAATACAACACAAACAACCGGGAACAGTGTATATATATATATATATATATATATATATATATATCTATATCTTCCTTCAAGGGGATAAAACATGTGAAGGCATAACTTTTCTTATCTTCTGAAAGTTAGCATAATAAAAAACACTTAAGTTACTGTATTTTCAATACAGTTACTTTCTTTTATATATATATATATATATCTCTCTCTCTCTCTCTCTCTCTCTCTCTCTCTCTCTCTCTCTCTCTCTCACACACACACATACTTTTGATTTTGGTTGGGTCACATTATACTCCACTTGTTCCAGCAGTTTGAGACTTTTCTGGCTGTCTGATGCATTTGATGTAATGAAGAACTTGTCCAGACCAGAGTACACTTCCTTCCTGGAAAGCCTGATTATCTCTTGTTCTGGTTCTTCAATGTTGTCCTGCTCGGCACTATCGCACACTTGACTCCCATCGTCCTGCTCAGCACTGTCACATGTTTGCCTGTCTTCTACAGTCAAGCGTGTCACAACTTCACTGTCCACCTCAACAAACTCTGCAAAAGTAGCTTCTAGTTTCAAGTTTTTTGCTACACCCCTCCACCGCTTATCTGGCATGTTCGGGGGACGATGTGTGCCGAATATTTGAATTTGCCGGATAACTTAAGGAAAAAATAAACAAAATATAATAATTTTGATAAATACAGTAATTGTACCAAAAATAGTGTAATACAATACTTTTAGTTCAGATGCTATTCATTATTATTAAAATACAATGAAAAATAGTTTGAACACACATAAAATCATCAATGTAAATATTTCCTACTATATATCAGAATGTGTGGAAGAAAAAAAGAAACGATTACAAGGCAGAAAATGAAGAAACAGAGACGACTTTTGTGTGACTTAATGTTAAGTCTCCATAAGAAATTTTGTGTTGAATTTCCACAGCACCAGAAATTGAGCTACACCAAATTTTGTCGTTACAGACAATTTTGGATACTTCAGCCATGTGTGAAGAGATCGGCAGATAGGCTAGTGGCTCAGGAAGTAGACATACCTGATATACAAACAATGGTCCATGAAATCAGAAACAATTTGCTAAACGTAAAAACTTTTGTAGTTGATGCAAGAAAAATTTAAGAAATTGAAAAACTTATTCGTGCTCATCTGCCTGTATTCAGTGGAACACAACAAATTCATGAAATTACATGGCCTGTAGAAGCAAAAAGTGTAACACAAGCTACAAGATTGAGCTGCGAATAACGTGAAACTAGTCAGTTGTGCAAGCATTACAACATTGGACATGACATTGAACATCCTGGGAGAAAAAGTATCCATTACAAAAGAACTGTTCATATTTGTAGTTGTTCAGTAGTGTTTGTGTTGCAGTTATGTTGAATTAGTGACAAATTTCCGTTGGTTAATTATGGTCAGCCCAACAAAGGCAAATTGCCATTAATATTAGGCCTATCTATTCATACCTAATAACAAAAGTAAGCAATTATAATTTTCAGTATGATATAGTTGGAATCAAACGTCTTGACATAGATAAGCGAAGCAAGTTCACCTATCAATACATTTAATCCCAACAGTAGGTCTACATATTTTTAGGATTTAAACCTGAAACCGTTCGCAACACAAAATGATGCATAACCAGCTACGTGACAAGAGGCTGGCAGCAATAGCACAGCATTTATGTTACATCATGTAGTGCGTTGAATCAAAATCATAATGATATGTAATATATTCATACTTTTTCCAACTTTTCCTAAATACATCGGGTTCATTACTCTGATGTTTATTCTTCAGATAATGAAAGTTCTGAAGGTATAGTGACGACCAGTCCTGAAGAGAATTCAACATCGCATAGGGTTGCAAAACCAAATGATTATATATTGATAAAAGTGCTGTGGGAAAAAAATTGTTCAACGTTATATCGGGTTCATCCAATCTTATTCTGAGACAGGAAGTGAATACAAAGTTAAATATCTCAGAAGAACTGGAAAAATTAAATTTTTATTCTCTGAAACCGAAAAGCTGTATGATGTTGAACCAGGGGATATATGCATGGTTTTAATAAATCAGCAAACACTTAAATCTCACAACCTGTCACGGTTCTCTAGAATAGGGTCTTAAATAAGGGGTGGTCTTTATCAAGGGGTTTACCACTTTATTGAATTTAAAATTAAAGCTGAAACATTATTTTATGATCTTGGCAAATGCTCTGCTAGTTTTTGTAAAGTTGAGATATACTTTATGAATCCCACGTAAATTATTTCAGACAGTTTTATGGAAAATAATTTTACCAGCCAAAGTGTACGTTTTTTTTTATAATGACCCTATTATATGATGTTCCATGACTTGAAGAAGTCAGGGAAATTCGGTGATCAAGAAAATGTTACGGAAATTTGTGAAATTTTTGGAAGTTACTGAAATTGCACTTCATTACATGCCATCTGATAAGTACTATTGTAAGTTTTGCAGAAAGCATGTTTTGTTTTACTGTAGAGTAAATAAAAACTTTAATTTGCAAGTGATGCAATGTAATTATCTAGCTCAGTTGGAATTTTTTAAAATCCTGAGCTTGCTGCCAGATTTTATCGTTTTCCATAACTGATGATAAAAAAGCCTAATTTGAAGTAGTAGTTCTTTCAGGTAGCTTTAAAAATATTTCTAAATTACTTGTCATAGAGCTGTGATTGTGTCTAGTAGACCTCAAGTGTTATGTTTTCAGGCTTTTAAAATAATTGTTATTTAATGCTCATTCTGTACTATTCAATGGGGCACTAGATAAGTATGTAGTGATAAAATAGTTTTTGTGGAAGATGTCATTACAACATAAAATTTGATTTGGTTGGTAACATCCAATATTTTGTAACAATTGCAGTTTTCGAAAATGAGAGTACTGTATTCCTACGTTTTGTGTTGTTATATCCATTTTTCTGTAAAGTTTACATTTTGAACTGGAAATTCCTGAAAACAGTTCTATCCTTCTTCATTCGATACCCTGTGGAAGAGAAGTGTTATTTTACTAAATCACTAATTGTACCACAAAACCAGTATATAGAAAAAATACATCTATGTTACGCCAAACATTGTCACAATTTACTAACGACTTTCGATTAGAACAGCATGATGGCAGAACTTAGTGTACTTAATGATGTCATTTTAACTTAAAAATGGAATAGATTTGATTAGTGTAGTTGAACATTGTTACCTTTCTTGTATAAAATTATGTTGGTGTCATATTTTATGAATGATCTTGATTTTAACTTGTAAAAAATTTGAGTGGCATGTATGTGCCTTTCATGTTTAGTAATTAGTCGTATCATGGTACAAAGTTCAGTAAATCTATATCATGATTATAGATTATAGTTGTGTTTTTGTTTTTTTTTTCAGGTCAAAGACTGGGAAGATTCCCATTATGCGGTGTGCAAAAACCCAAATGAGCGAGGTACAACTAATGTTTCATAGTCAGTGTGGAGAAAAAAAAACTGGAGACGAGTTGTTCGTAGTGAAATATGTTTGTAATTATGTATAGCTCTTTGGTTTCCTCTGAAACTTTTAACTATCGAGTTGTATTTAATTAATTTTAATTGAAGCAGTTTATTTGTAAAATTGTTCTAATGTAAATTATATGATATTTAAAATAAATAGTAGTTACTTAGCATCTTCATTTGATCTCAGTAAATATATCACGTATCATATTTTGAATCATATTGTGTTTTTGAGACTGTTCAGTGATAGGAAGATACTGCTTACCAGAATGAGTGCAAAATATTGATAATGCACTGACCAAGTTAATAACTTTCTGATCAAGTTGATAATGTTCTGATCAAGTTGATAATGTTGTGACCAAGTTGTTTTGTTCTGACTAGCATGCACATTTTGCTGTCTAATTTTGGTAGACATTTGTTTATGTGGAGAGAAAATATGATTTTTTTATGACACTATTATTTATGGTACCTAATACTATTTTTTGTGATTGTAAATAGTAGAAGTAAAATATTTATGTGATGCAATATGAATTAAACAAGTTTAGTTTAGTTGTAGCAATAGTAATTGTGTGGTTTTATATAACCTTGTATGTATTGAAAAACTCAAAAAGTACCTGCCTGTTTGTAGACTTTAAGATAGATTTTTAATGTTGTTTTATCTTGTTGCACTACCTTAAAAAGACTTTGCTACCTAGGCAATTTAGAAATTTGTAGAAGCGCAGTAGACTAATGTTTGAATTACAAATGCAACTTCCAATGTATTTTGTGAACATCAGTAATAATAAAAAAATGGGGTGCATGCGGTTCAGAATTCAATGAACGTAATGTTATGTAAAAGCAGGCTGTATTAACTTTCAAGCCTTAGCATATTATTATTTACTGCCATACTTAAGTTTTCAGGAGAACTGTGTCATTTTGCAATTACGATACAGTTTGTTTTAGTTACACGAAGGAAGGAAGATAATGTTGAAGGTGTATTTGTAGTTCACACTATTTTAAAGATTTGTAATTCATTGCAGCTTATTCTGTGAAGTCATTCCTTTAAGATTGTTTGAAATAGTGACGTTTTAGCAATTTTGTGTTAGTTTGTAGACAGTGATTATCTGTATAAATGTGAATATTATTTCATTGTAGATTGTAGTAATTATCATCACTTTCTGGTAAAAATAAAGTTATGCTGTAGTTGGATAATCAAAAGTAGCAGTTTGTTTTTCAGAATATGCCAGCTATCTGTTGTTAAGTTTAACAGATATATTTTTTTAATTTCAAATTTTAAAATATTTTAGTGAAGAAAAATATGGGAGGGGCTATAAAAACACAGTCTTAAGAGAAGAAGAGTAATAATGTACTTTGATCAAAGAAGTATGGTGTGTATATTTATGTTGTGGTGTTCTTCCTGTGAGTTTTGTAATGCGTAAACAAATATGATTATGACCAAGTGTTTAGAATTTATCACAGTCTTAAGATCAAATATTGTGTTGAGATAAGCTGCACATACGACACTGAAAGGAAATTAAAATTTCTGAAATAACTAGGCCTA
This sequence comes from Medauroidea extradentata, assembly GCA_003012365.1. NCBI lineage: Eukaryota > Metazoa > Arthropoda > Insecta > Phasmatodea > Phasmatidae > Medauroidea > Medauroidea extradentata. The sequence goes on along the minus strand of PNEQ01044269.1, from coordinate 8,234 downwards.
CTGAGTGAACCATCATAAACAGGACTTTTGTTGACTGTATAGCAAGCAATAATTGCATTCGTCTCGCCTGGAACTATACATGGAACTATACATAACGACGATAGTTGGTACAACTAGGTGTGTATTACGACAGGAAATTCTAATTGTGGATTTATGTCTGGCGATTTTAATGTGAAGGATGTGTTTATATGTATTTCTACCTTTTTCAAGTTTGTAGACCTAATCCAATATTTGCAGTAGTTTTGTGAAGTTATGTACTTGAAATATTTTAATGGTTGTCAAATATTTATTACAGAAGAGTTTTTTTTACACAAACTTTCATAGTATTTGTGTGTATATAGAAATTAGTTGCTTGCCTGAGAAATATACTATTGTTTTTAGAAATGCTAACTAAGAAAATCACAGTATTTTTCTCAGGTTTGGTATTTAACAGTTTTAGTCATACGTAGGTGATTTGGGATAAAGTGAGCACTTTTGAAGCCTAGTTACTTTTTAGTTTCATTTAATTTAAAGTTTCCTGCCATTTTTTTCATACAAACAAAGAACCAAAGTAACAATCAAAATGCATAGATTATACTGTACTCCAAAGATAATACTGTAAACTAGGACAACATTGGCCTTGGTGGGTAACTTTGTCCCACTCATTTTTTTTTTTAAGTACCAGACTTGAATTATTGGTATGTTAAAAAAATTACTCCAAAACACTAATATTCTGAGTGGGACAAAGTTGCCCCAGTTTACGGTATCTTAAGTCACAGTAAATAAATTTTTTAAATAATTTTTTTAGACTAGGTGGTTGTCGAAAGGGCTCACTTAATCATGAACCACCTATGATTATTTATTTGATGTTATATGTAGAGTGTTTCATACCTTTAAATATATTTATTGTGTGAACAGAATGTTAAGTTTCATAAATGGACTGAAACACACATTAGCTTACGTCTTCAGGAAGTTACCGGATTACAGTTTTCAGCTTGTTAGAAAATTTTAGAACTACTGTATTTGAAGGATGGGTGTTTGGCGGAAAGTAGCTCTGCAGGTTAGCAAATTATGGTAACTTCAAAGTGTCGCACACCATTTTTTTGTCCTGCTGCAGTTGAGTTTTTCAACTAAATATATAGACACATAATTAAGATCTCATTAAATTTAGTGGACATTATTTTTACAGTTTATTATTTTTTTGTTTAAAACATTTTTGAAATTTAAAATTAAAATTTAAAAAATTCAACAATTTTTTAAACATTCAAAAATATTTTCTTTTTGTGTAGAAGACCTTGTAACTTGCAACTTCGTTATTCAGTATGAATTTTTTTTTCAGTTTGGCAAGTCACTTGGTTTCCTTGTAAAGCATAAAACAGTTTCATGCACATTTGGGCTTTGGCACGCCATTATAAAAGTTACTAGGAAAGCTAAAAAAAATGTTTAATGCCTTAAAAAATAGCCAGAATGTATGTATTCAAAACAAACCATATCTCTTACAGATATAAAAATTTTAAAAACAACAAAAATTTTCAGTCAAGCGCCCCTTTAAATTAATACAGCTATTGTCGTCTTCACAAATGTAGAATGCAGTTTCAGTAATATATATATTTTGTAAGTAACATCAATTGTTAAACTTAATTTATCCATGCAGTAAGACAGTGGTTGCTGCTGTGATGCACATCTGGTTGTTGGCTTGTTTTTCTAGCTCAGGCGTTATCCTCCAGAGTTCTTACCATTATTCTATAAATAGCACACCAAGAGCTTAAAGTGTTGATCCACAGCTGTCAACTTGGTACACACACAAGAGTGGCAGTGTTTACAGACGTAATATTTCATGGCATGAACAAATGTCACACTGCTTTTATCGTATCACAACTCATATAAATCATGTTTATTCCTAGTGAAAGTATTATTTTGCAAGTACAGTAATTATAAATGTAATAAGAAAGTAAACATGAGCATGTCCCTCATTATATTGTAATTTACACTTAATATAATTAATTGTTTTGTCACCTTTGAACTTTAGTCACTTTCAATAAAAGTTGCATCTACTGTACATACAAAGTTTTTAAAGTTTTGCTGGCTACCCAGATAGAGAAAGAGTAGGTTTAATACTGAGAGGTGATGTCAATTTTTAGTAGATGTATGTAAACTTATTTTTCAAGTAAACCATGTATTGCCTTTACTGAACAACATTCCCAAAAAAATGAAGAGGTTTCTACAGAACAAATAAGTTCACTGAGATAAAATTAAAATGATAACATGTGTACTGACATCAGTTTGAAGCCTTACACCATAAATTAGTACAATAGAACCCCAATTTTACATTCCCCCTGAATTACATTTTCCCCTTAAATATGCAATTTTTTTCTGGTTCTCATTCTTTTTCCCATGTTAACAATGTACTGTTTTCCTGCCATGTACATTTCAACTGATATTTGCTTCCCCTGATTTAGCTAATTTTTTGTTAAGCTAACAATGTTAGTAAATGTTGATATCATGGAGAAGGATGAAATCTCAATACAGAAAAGACTAGACTGTACCTATGTATATGTACAATAAGTTTTAAAAACAGAAGGGCAATTAAATCAAAGTACATACTACAAATCATGCTTTTTCTTAATCTACGCCCAGTAGCATGTTGATGCTAAACAAAATTTTTTGTTAGAATATTGGTTATATTTTACTTGTAAAAATTTTTAATTAATAGATGTTTTGTTACAGTTTTTTTGTTGTTACACTCTGTTTACACTTTCCCTTCATCAACACCAATTTTCATTTTTCCCTTATAAAGTGTAATGTAGGCATTTTACAGTATAGTCTAAAACTGCAGATATAACTTTAGGACAGTTTGGTAACATGCTTGCAACAAAACTAGTACTGGATTGAACATGATGTGTGACAGTGCATTTGTGAAACTTGGTACATATTTTAATTGAACAGCTTGATTTTTGAAATATAATCCATCCAAATTTTCGTATCTATATTTGTTCCACGAAACACCATTTCGTGTAGTTGTTCACCTGTAGTGTACATTGTGTATGTTGTTCACTTTATAATGCAATATTTAAGTACGACTATGTCACAGATGTATCGTATAATATTAATTTGTTCTGTTGTTTTGTATATTAAGTTAAATGTGCCCATAAGTAACATAAATTTTATACTTTTCTAATAAAGACTGGTTTTTTAAAGAAAAATGTGTATAATTTTTTGCTACCTTCAATGTTTGTTCTTTATGTCTACGTTACATACTCATGGCTGAAGGTAAGAAGCTGCTATAAAAAACTGAAATGACAAGAAGCTTAAAGTGAAAGTACCTCAGTTTAATTGTAACTAAATCAGATGCCAACAAATGAAAAAATTAGAACAAATGGAAAAATTGGACAGTTTTTTTACAATACACAAAAGATGATGCATTGCTTGCCAGAATGCTATTAGTAAAGTATGTGAAGTTCGGGACTTGTTTGTTTGTCGGGATGGAATATTAAGCAATGTGGTCCTACCTGTCTGCAGCTATTTTGTATACTGTTTGAGAACGTGCTGACAATAAGGCAGATTTTTGTTACTTTGCTTCACCGCCTCTTTATATGTGCCAAGACACAAATTAATTTATCCATAAATGTAGCAACATACACTCAGTTCTATACATGAACAACAATGCTGTTAGTAGACATAACATTTTGAAAATTTGGTTTTAAGCACAACTGCTCCCACAACTTGAACCAGGTTTGATTCTCGGTGGTATAAATCCAGATTTTCACACGTGGTAGTCGTGCAAGGCGATGCCGTTGGTTGGTGCATTCTCTCAGGGATTTCCAATTTCTTGGTCCCTTAAATCCAACACACTCACCTTACATCACCCTACACTTCTCTCGAGTGCTTTATGTTTTCTACAAATACTTAATTGTTCTTCTGTTGCAAACGCCTGCAGCCCTTAAGTAAGTACAGCAATCCCCGAGTTACGAAAGGGTTACATTCTGGAGTCAGTTTCGTAACTTAAATTTTTCATAAGTTGATTTGTAGGTTAGGTACCTAAGAAACTCGAACACACTCGTCACTGGGACATTTATCTACCTTGTTTATTATTTACCGGTGTTCTTTAGTTGTACTAAAAGATTTATAGGCTGCAACACATTAACAGCAATAATTTTAAAAAAATTTCTCTGGTAGTTTAAGATTAAAATATAATATTTGTAAAAAAACTGCCTACAACAAAACAGGCAATGTAACAAGATAAAGAGATACTATAAGTAACCTTCTGTAACTAGCCTAGTTCTCTTAATCATGTCACCAGATTTTCCAGATCACCACAGTTTAACCGGGTTGAGGTTGAACGTTTGCAATAAATAAGCCTGGTTCACTTTATAGATGCAAGCTTTATGTGGACATTCACTTATCCCGAGATGATCTTGTGATTTTTCACGCAGGCGTATTGTTACTCTGGTGAGGTGCTTGGCTGTGTTTGGAAGTGCACAAAAAATGTAACACGTATTCTATATCTTACGGAAAGCAATTTGTTCCGCATCGGAAAACTAACTACAGTGGAACTTCTCAAATTGTCATTAACAGACATTTTTCCAATCATGGGCAGAATAACATGGACCCTTATAGAGAAATAATCTCCCATTAATAGACATTCTAATTAACGGACGCGGAGACACAATCAATGGACACATGCATATTATAAGTGGTGAATAACGGACAAATTGGTGCAAAAACAGTTACACAGCAGCTTAAATGAATGCTTCTGCAGCTAGTCATAAGAAACGTGTGATTTGTTCATCCCTTGCAAGCAGGTGGCGTGTAGCTGCCACGCTATCTCAATCCTCACAACACGTGTGTGATATGCGCTTATTATTGTCTAGTCTTTATTTACTCTTTGTTTCATGCACATCACGTAATAAAGTAGCGGTTGTGTTAAATTCTGTGTGAATTGAGTTACTTATTTTGTGTGAAATGTCTCAGAAGTGCAAACGTTTAACTTCAGAAGATAAAATAGCTGTGATTAGGATCCAGGCAAATCGGAATGTACCCGGAGCCGGCATTTCAGAATGTGAAGCAAGCAATGGAAGTAGTGATGCAACTAAAATACTATTTTCTAAACAAGAGTGATGACGAGGGCTTAAAATAATGACCTTGAAATGCACTTGGAGAGGAAAATTTGTTTTGCCAGCAAAAAGCAAACAAAAATTAACCAATATCTTAAGTAGGCTAATTATAATGTAATGTGGTCTTGTGCCCGTCTTTGTAAGCTTAAAAACTCACGAGGCTGGAGATTACAGTGCAAGTGCAACGTACGAGCTGTAGAAGAAGAAAAGCGGAGTACTGTAAGGTTTACACTCTTGAGTCAGTTACATAACACAATTTAGCCGTAAGTCGATTGTATGCGTGCAATTTTGTACCATGTCTGCTGCAGAGCAATACCAGGCGGGACACGTGGCAACACTGCCTGGTTGTCTGCTGCGGACACACACATGTACAAGCACAGATGGCCTGCTGGTGAAGGCAAGGAGCATATGTAGGAGCACGCAGTCAGTCACGTGCAGTGACTATACACATCTGCTAAGTGGGAGTAAATACTAACTTTGTCTGGGTGATGGTTACATGTGTAATAGTAATAGATGTTTTGTTCACTAGTTAATCTTCATCCTTTTAGATATATGTGACCGTAAAATTCCCTTCGGGAACAACAATTATTTTACCAATATCCAAAGAGTGCACATGTAATCAAGGCCTTGGTTTAATATTTCCTGATTACAGGCAGCTGACAAATTTATCTAGTCAGGTTAGTTTTCTCAAACATTGGCGGGTTCTTAAAATAATAAACTGGAAGTAATTTAGTTTCAAGTCTCTGATTGCATTACAACCAACCATAACAGTGATATGCAGTGACATTAAACACATGGGGCAAGGGCGCTACAAATTATGGGATAATGAAATGCATGCCACGAACATTAAACAAACCATTATATTATTAACTTTTAGTAGTACACATTTTAAAAAATTGTGCCAGTATAAGCTAACAAACCCACAAAAATAAATTGCCTACAATTAACAAGATGTTACAACGTTACATACGAAAAAATTAGCCAGCCTCTTATGTTCGTCAGCAGCAAAGTTGTTTAGGCCTACCGAACTGGATTGCCTCTGACTAATGTAGACTATTGTGAAACTACACTAGTTTGAACATTCCTACGTAAATTTACAAAGACGATTTTAATGCGTGCATCATAACTTCGTACGTTATATCAATCTTCGCCCTATGTACTGAAGAATGAATATAGGGATGGGGAAAATCTACTGTCGCAGCCATTTTGTCGCTGTGACAAGGCATGTCACTTGTCGCTTCTGCGACCGTGTCGCCGGCTTTACACATTGGCCCAACACCCGACCCTGGAAGGAATCGACAAGTGTGTAAATGGTGCTTGGCCGATCTTGGAATGTTGACCATGTGTTGGAAGCTTTGCCATTCATTGTCGGGTTTTTGGTCCAACCGTCAAAGGGATTGGCGTATGCACTGGCGTTAACTTGGTCTGTGTTTACACATTGGTGCATGCATTGGTGTTGCGATTTTACACTTTTTGTAGTTTAAGAGGAAAATATTGTTATATGAAGTGTTGAAATGGATCAGTGGACATTATTCTGCACATATACATAGAGTTGCAGAAATTTTCGAATAAAGTTGAACCTCAATTTTCATGGAATTTAAATTGGCCGTATGACTGGTTAAAAATGAATTGGCCCAGTGTGTAAATAGCGACTGGCCGTTTCTTGGTCATTGGCATTTCTTTCTTCTAAGATTGTGCCATCTGTTTACATCTTTCCGTACCTTAAGTTCCTGCAGATTAGAAGCTCGCCGTGCGTTTACATTCTGTCATTGAATTTCAGCACGAAAATATTTTTTATGAATGAATTTATTTTACGTACTGCTACGACAAATATCACTGGATGAGAACAAAGGGTTAACTGCATAATTTGTTGTACGTTGGAGTAAACATAGAATTTTATTTCAATGAAATATTTTGTGATAGTATAAACGTTAATATTTATAGAAATTTCTCAAAATATTTGTATTGCTTTTGCCATCTTAAAATCCAATAAAATCAACCAACAGTTGGCTAAGCATTTCATCGTAGTCTTCTGTACGAGCTTGACGCACTGGGCCGCGCCCGTATAGCTGCGACATGCGACAAGCTTCATCCCCACGTTGCTCAGTCCTCCTCGAAGAGCGACACCAAAGACGATACGATTGTAATACATTTTAGAAAAAAATTACACAATATAAAATGATAAAATCAGTATATCATCGTAATGATTTACCACGTATTCTTTACGTAATGAATAATCTTAACTTTCATCGACGAAGGTAGGCTATTAAAAAAAAGTTTGTTACCGAAATTCAACAGCGACAAAGTCGCAGCTTTTGGAACTGGGATTTCGTGTCGCTGTCGCTGTTTGTCGCAGCGACGGAATTATGTCGCGACTCCCTTATCTAAATGTTAATAAATCGCAAGGCCCATTAAAAACGTATTTTTCCGCTATAGGTATTAAATTCTTTCGTCTCCTACGCTATTAGTTTGCGTGGGAAGTCCTGCGATCGCTTGTTTTCCATTCTTTAGGCCTAAACGAAAGTTATTGTATTTACTAACGTAATTACAAAAATACGTCGGGAAGCTAAGCCATGTTTTCAATGCTAAACTTTCAAAACAAACTTTTGCGGGTGTTTTTCAAAACAACATGCTTATTTACTGCCAGATATCGTTCGGGTGGTCATAGCAACTTGCAACTGCCCGTCCTGCACTTGCCCTCGGCTGGTAAAACTGGTAGCCCAAACGAACAAACCTTTTATCTGGCTTTGTTCGTGACTACGATGATTTTAATTAATACAGAAAACAAAAGAATTTGCACAGTTCTATTACTGGATTATTACAGCAGGGACAAAAATTGTATCACTGTTTACAAATACAATAAATAGTGTACAGTATTTGCTGTTTAGCACGGGACGAGAGTGTCTGTTTTGAACAAGCATCGCAACGAGATTATATATATCAGGTTTGTTCGCGTGGTCTGCCAGTTTTGCCAGCCGAGGGCAAGTGCCATTTTTCGCTGGCAGCGAAATGGCAGGACGGGCAGTTGCAAGTTGCTATGACCACCCGAACGATATCTGGCAGTAAACAAGCATGTTGTTTTGAAAAACACCCGCGAAAGTTTGTTTTGAAAGTTTAGCATTGAGAACTCAGCTTAGCTTC
>PNEQ01044268.1:0-15538 GCA_003012365.1 Medauroidea extradentata | reverse complement strand
AGGCGTGGCTCATTTGACTGCACCAACCAGAACAATGTTACCGCGACACCACACGTCCGTGATTTGCAGGTAGGACTCCGAGACACCGAAAGTTACAAACTTCCAATCACTGACCACGAAGGAGAGAAACACATGTTCACATAAGGCATTGAAACAAATTGTTGCAGAATTCTTTTCACCAAAAATCAGTGGCTCTAATAATATCTCTAAGTATTTCCATTTACTTAAACTTTTTAGTCTGTTTCGTGAAGTCTGTGTGAAAACCATATTAATTTCGTATGTGAGGATTGATTTTGGCCAATGATAGGTTTTTCGGATTACAACGTAAATTTCTTCACCTGCAAGGAAGCTCATAGTCTACTGACGTCTCTTGGGAGAAATAGTTCCTCTAATTATGTTTACCTAAACATTTATGTAGAAGGAAAGTGTTAAAAAATTTTTAAATTTTTAAATTATATATACATACATATTCGGCTCTCTGTATATCATTTTGTATAAGTACTTGGATGTAAACTTGGCTACGTATGACAGATAACATATCACATTAATTATTTTTACCATAAAAATAATTTTACGTTTGCTTTACCATAGTAATTTCGTGTCTAATTTTTTACCCAACTGTCCAATAAAGTTAAAGCCGGCAGTAATATTTATGCAATAGTAAAGACAAGACTTCCCAACCTGTTTCCCCTGTGTACCATTATCGAGACCTTGTAATGTTCGAGGGCATTTAACAACGAAAGAATAAGTAAATGGTTAATGTATTTGTGACAATTGTATGAGAACTGGCAACCATGCGAAGTGAAATAGTATATTCTTTAAAGAAAAATAACGTAATTAAAAATACATTAACGTAAAATTTCTAGGCCGGTTCGTCAAATAACAAAGACAACAAATTCAAACCAATGTTATGGATGTATTTAATTACGAGCGAGCTACACTTACTAGCAGGTAACCCACAATAACACTAAATCGGTATGCAAGTAAATTAAATAGTGGACCCAGAACTGTCTGTTGTCTACATACACAAATACGAAACAGACCAATAACCCCGAGAGAGACAGAAAAGTTCTTGGTAAATACTGCAAACAAAACAACATAGTTAAAAAGAACTCAGCTAAACAAAGAGCATGATAACGGTACCATTATTGGACGATAAACCACTATCGCCATATTGCTACTAATACGATTCACTGTTACTGCCTGTAGAATTAGTCCATACCTGTAGTATTTAGACTAATTCGGTCTGTCATCACAGTTCAGACATTGTTGATGACTTACATGCTTAGTTGCCTGTTTCGTCATATTTCATTCCACGTTACCAAACGTGGGAGTCAATACGTTACGAATCATAGAACGATTCCTATTCGCCTAAGTAAGAAGTGGATATTTTTTACATACAAGACTCATTGTTATACATAATATGTGGTATTCCAGTCAACTGGAATTTTATTTATTTTTAGCTGCTAATAGCTTAATATAACTTTATTGTGTGTTTATCATGGATGTACTTGACGAAGTTATGACATCATTGGGCATATCACGTCAACTTCTAAGCCTGAGAACATCTGCAAGCCATGCCGTAATTTAGTTGCTGAAATCTGCATGCTACGTTTACCTGGGTACCATTTCTACCCAGCTTTCATCCGGAAGTCAATAGCTGGTGATCGTTATTGCTTAAAATGTGAAAATTTAGAAGCGTGAGCTCTACTCAACGCATACGACTCAGCGTGGTAGCACAGATTAAATAGTAATACAGACGTGAAATGGCGTGGCGGCTCGTTTGATACGGGCGAACTTACACACTTATTGGCTGCCCGAGACTGTCGATACCAGCCCCGTGACTGTTTGGCTACTGCATGTTATGTCAGGTTTCCTATTGGCCTTGCTGCCGACTAGCAGGGCAACCGCCTCACGCTGATTGGCGGTAGGCTTCTCCGCCATGTTCCTGGCCAGGGAAGCCATTTTGCTGGCGTGTGTGACTGAGTTCACTGTCCTACCGGTGATTTCACTTCTGTGTTCCTAAATATTCTGTGGTGGTAGTTTGGTTTATCCCAACGCTCCGTCTTAACCACTGTGGCCATCCAAGGACGAGAATAGTTTTCGATCTTCTTTGGATTTCTTCAGGTAAGTGTAGGTTGCGGATTTCAGCAACAAATTGATGATAGTGCTTGTAGGTGTCCACAAGCATAGAGGTTGGTGTGCCGGGTACAAAAATTGTGATATCTCTATATATAAAAGGAAGTGCCCCACTCACTGACTGACTGACTCATTCATTCATTCATCATCAACACCCAGCCCAAACCACTGGACCTAGAAACGTGAAATTTTAAGGGAAGTTTCCCCTTGTGGCTTAGGCGCGCACTAAGAAAGGAAATTTTGAAATTCGGCTATTAAGGTGGTGAAAAAGGGTGAAATGTATTTTTTGCAAATCTTTGATATTTCTCGAACCCGACGGGCTATCGTCGTCTTATTCACTTCGTTAGGTCGCAAATACAAATGTCTAGAAACAAATTTCAGTATTTTTCGAAATTTTTATGTTAAGGAGGTGAAAAGCCGTTTAATTCGTTTACAGTAAATCCTCTCTTCCTCTTAAACCACCTGAGATATCGAAGTGATTTTTTCTTTAAGATGAAGCTTACGCAAATACCTAAAAAGTTATTTCAGGATTTTTCAAAATTCGTCCTTGAAAGCCTATAAAAAATAAAACGTGTTTAAGAATAATCTTTCGTAACACCTGAAATAGTTCAAAATTTGTTTCCTTTTTATTTCTTGCTTATAGTTAAACCTCTTTGGACTATATAGCCTGTACACGCGAAATAACTCTCATGGCCTGTCTTGAATAATTTGTAGATATGTTATTTAATTAGGCTAATTTAATTTCATATGTACTAATTTAGTTGCAGCTGGACGCAAAACATATATTTAGGTTTTTTTTTTAAATTCGGATTTGGAAGAGTGTTAAAGAGGAAAATTTAATTTTTTAATATGGTCTACATAGCTATAGAACCCGAACTGCTATTACAGAGATTTCCACGTCAATTTGCTATGTATACGAATGGTAAAATAATAATTATTTCACACCCTTTAAGGGTGAAAAATATAAACTTTAAGGGGACTTCCTAGCAGTCCGTGAAATACTTTGCAGATGTTTAGAGTAATCTATCTATCTATCTATCTTTATATATATATATATATATATATATATATATATATATATATATATATATAAATGTTATGTTGGTTTGTGTACGCTTCAAAAACTCAAAAAGTTCTGCACCGATCGAGCTGAAATTTTAGCATGATATATAATCCGCATCAAGAATTGTTTTTATCTAATTTGCGACCGCGAGAAAAGAAAGCGAGGAAAACACTCGCTGACAACTCAGGTATTGTATAAAGTTTGGGGTGTGGGAGGGGTGGGGTTACGGGTTCGTATCCCGTGCAAGACTTTGCTATGGGAATTACATGACACCATACAAGCGTATGCATAATCTCGCGACTAACCCTAAAAGAGCATATATAAATATAAATAAAAAGGTTTGTATTGCCAGAAGAAATGAATTGTTGAAACAAATTCAGTCTGAGGTAAAAAACCTGATAGCCCTTTTGAAATTCCATTTCTACACCGCAGAATACCCGCGGGAGGTTCATTGAAAACAGCAAGAGGGATTTCTTTAGCAGCAGCTTCTTTGAAAAGTATTGGTGGGTGGGGGAAGTGAGGAGAGACCCAGCCCAAGTGGTCCGAGAGTCTTTCACAGACCTCGAGTCGAACAGTTATCGCTCTCTGAATAGCGGGCGTACGTTGCCGTCAATGGCCGGGGTGATAAACGCTCCTGATCCGACTTACTCGAAGGAATCTTCCTCAGTGTGACTCAGTGACGCTGGGATTTTGTTCGCTGAACGCACCCATTCATATTATTACGCTACCTCTACGTTCAACGTGGAGATATCCAGTGAAAAGAGATTCTAAACAGTCAGAATGTAAAATAACGATCTCTTTCGGTACTATCAACACAGCTTTAACAGTTTCTTTCTGATTCTCTAGATTGTCATTTGTTTAGCTAAACTATACTAAGCTGCTAACTTATCTTGTGAACTTCTTGACCATCAAAAATGAAGATGTCATTCTCAATTAACTTTATTGTCCTTACAATACAATTATAATATAGGGCCTGTAATAATTTTTTTGGTTCATTTATATGTAACTATTTTATGCGTAGTCATTTGTTTGAAACACATTTACACAGTATTCCTGTTATAAAATCGGTAACATTAACACAGCCTTATTAGAGTAAACGCAATGCGAACAGCATTCAGTTTCTGACAGAAGAACATATACACTTTGCCAAATTATTTATAAATTTTTGCTTTTTTTCTGTATTTTTTATCAGAATGGACTTCCGCCCACATTTTATTTTTCAGTGGGGTTTGTACGTTTCGAAAAAAATAATGTTGTCAATGTACTTTTTAAATACTTATAGAAAGAAGTATTCATATTGCTTGCATAATTTTTCGTTAGAGTGATTGTATCAAAATTGTTTTAGAACAAACGTAAATAATGTACGTTAATTACGATGTTGGTATTCACTTGCGTAACTAATCATAAGAGTAGTTTTAAGTGTAGTATTTCATGCTTCTGTCATAACTAGATTTTTACAGATAGTTTTAATTGCAAAAGATAAAGGATCTCGGTAACTTTTCATGAAACAATAATTTCTTCGTAGGAAAGATTCTCAGAAATTTTCACGACCTGTTACTCTCGATTGTAGGTGTTGTATTTTCCGTAAAGTTATTCTTAAATGTTTTTATTTTCAACCAGCCTATTTTTCCTCTTCAGCAGTTTTCTACGTAAATAAAATTCGCGCATAAATTTAAGTAGATACGGTTTACAAATATTTGGTTTCTACATTAGTATCCATGTTAGTATATGATTTCCTATAAGTTTTTGAAGTCAGCCTAGTATGTTCAATTGTTTCTTTCAGCTACGACCTTACCTTACTGACGGTGATGAAACATTTTATTTTATTTATTTATTATTGTAGTTTAATTTATGTTATTTCATTTTATATGTTTATTTATGTAGACTTTATTTAATAATGTACAGTCACAGAAAGTTAGGTAAAGCATAGGAGAGGTTTAGTTATTTTTCTATTCAAATGAGAATATGATTAAATACGTACTATTCCAGTTCATTAAAGTTAACTAAAACAAGGAGAACACAACCTAGATATTATAGAGATGAATAAGACAATTATTTACGAGGAATCGGATCTTTCTCTTTTTAACTCTCATATTTTTTTAAAGAATAAATAAAAACTACACTGAATAACTTGCCGCCCATGCACCAAACACTGGTAAGACAAAATGCCATACTATAGAAGACGCAACAGAAGAAGATGTTACATCCCAAGAAAGGTCTTCAAGAACATTTTAACACTGGAAAAGGATGCTGTTACTGGTGAAGTTGATCCAACGAAGTTGAATGCCAAAGTGGTCGCTGCAGAAGAAAGTTTTATGCTAATGTCTTTCTTGTATCGTTTCGATTTTAAGGGAATTCTTTCAAGGTTCAGTAGTAGTTTTTTCGTTTTAACGTAAACAATGTACATCTTTAAATGATTTAACAAATACCAGACCAGAAACCGACTATGATTTTATGTAGCAATTTGTAAAGAATATAAGTGTACTAAATTTAAACTTTGTATGGCGTTTTCAATTTACCTTCTCAAAATTACACTCACATGAAACATCAGAGTTATTAAAAATGTATTTAGTGTCTTAGCGTAAAGTACATCTTATTTACGGGTATTTTTAACTTTATTTTTAGTAAGATAATACGAAATTATTCTGCGTTACGTCTTTAAATTCGAATGCCGTATCTGCGAAAACTAAGTTAAAATTTAAAAATTGGAATATCCGTGTTAGCAATGGTACACTAACTGCCATGTTAAGTTTAGTAACTGGTTTAAATGGTAGGTATTATATTTTTTTAGTAAAATTAATTCTATAAATAATTAATTCACAAGAATTGGTCACAAATTTTGATGTGGTTGATTACATAAATTCGTTACAAATACATTTAAGTAAATTATTTAGTATACTTTGATACTATAGTTGGATTTCACTCGAGATTTTAATATGTAATAGACGTTAATGTTAATCTAAGAAAAATCTCTCCTTTTCTATATATTTGCATGTTTTTGCGTAACATTGTGTGTACCATCGCTAGGTGAAAATTAATTCGGAGTATATTGTTAACTTTATTTCTTAGTTTTGAATAGCACATTTGATTAGTTTGTTTCCTTAGAGTAAATATAGGGTAGAGTGAGTCTCCTCTATACAGCTGCAAAGAAAATAGTGTGTTCAACATGTTTCACGTGACTTTAGTGAAATATGCGCGGGAGAATTGAAATAACATTGAGAGAAAAGATAATAATTGCTTTGTAATCACGACAATGTTGGGTTATTTTTGTACCATATGAATATATGAACTAAGGAGAGTATACTGCCATATTATCGCATAGTATAATTGCGCAGAAATTTCAGAACGACAAATGTAAACAATGTCTGCCACGTTACTGTTTTCCTTAACCCAGCTGTTTTCAGTAAAAAGCATATATTAGCTACATACTTACTATAAGGTTTTGAACCGAGATGTTTGTGACATCACATGACTAAATATATATTTTGGAAGGTACGCCATGAGTTTCAAACATCACGACCGCATTTTAATGCCGATAAAACATAAACGACACCAGACTCTCGAGACCATGTTGGACACACATTTGTGACGTCATGTTCCCTCTACTATATATTACCTCTACGTTTGTTTCACAAACAGTTCGTCATAATAGGTCGAAGTTGCAAACACAAGGATACCAGGGTATTCCCTAGCCTTGTTCAACTACAACTTCTAATATATTTTCGGTGGATACTGTGATATGTTGAACAACTGCACTAGTAAAGTGTCACCGCGTGGCACTAAGCATACAAAAACACTGCCCTTTCAAGTATTTGCGACCAAGCGTCGTATAGGTAAAGAAAAGAAAGTATGATTCTCAGAAGAAGTAATTGTTAAATCCTACACAAACGATTTGTATAGGGCACCTTACCGTAAAATAGGGCGAATAGGGACACTGGTGTGAATAGGGACAATATTTCTAATCAAAAGTTCCGGTACGCTGTTTTAAAAACAAGAGTTTTTCCTTACGAGTGCGTGGTAGATAAATAAACGCTGAAAATATCAACTGATTTTTACGCTTTTTTCGAAACCAAAATGGATACAATACTAAATGACTATCATTTTATAATTTTATAATTACACATTTATCCTGAATTACTAAATCGTTAAGCGTGATCTCTTGCGCTGCAGTTAAATGCACGAGGTTCCGGCGTCAAAGGATGTGGCTCAGAAGTTAGTGATACTGGAAAAAATTTTGATTAAACATTGGCCAAAACTGTTATCCATGATGCTATTGTTTAATTTTCGCAAATTGGCTTCAAGAAACCTACCGTTATAGATTAATGCTTTTAACGTTGAATTATACCACGCCCTTTTAAGGTTGGCAGTTAATAATTTTACAAATAGTTATTGTATTGAAATATAATTTGATTTAAGATAAAGGTCTGAGCTAGGAACGTGTTAGAAATTTTGTCCCTATGCGCCCTAGCGCATACTGTAGTTTTGATGCACATGGGATTTAACACGACGCGACGTAAATTTTATTTTTACTAAACCATTTGACGCTTCGTGATAGTTCCTTGTGTTTATTAACACTTCGTTTAAGCCCTGACCGATTCCATCTTTGTAGTTGTTTACACTAGTGTTGCCTGAAAGTCTAAAAGTTCGCTCAAGATAATTTTTTTGCGAGTTTTGTGAAATAGATCTTAAACGGCACGTGTAAAATGGTAAAAAGTAGTAGTACTCATGGTCGTGAAATTCTTAAAGCAGGGTTGCTGTTATTTAGAGCAATTTGTGACATCACGTTTATACATCCACAGATAACCGAACCGAAAAAGTAATTTCTAAACATCTCGCATTGTAAAATTATTTAATCATCCAACGACATAAAATCGACAACATCGACCAACAAAATGTCTATAGTTTGTCACTACATCCCACCCTTCCTTTAATTACTTGTACGTTTATCATCTGATAGTGGCAACTGAGTAAAGTCATGTCTCCTTCGATGTGAACGACATGTCGCTAGGGCCCGGTAGTTGTCGCGAAAATATTTTTGCAGCACTTTGTTTCAGTGCCTTACGTGCACACCTGCATCTCTGCTTTGTGGTCAGTGATTGGATGCATTAACATAAAACGTCTGGAGGTTAAACCCGCAAATCACAGACGTGTTGTGTCACAGTTATCCATGTTCTGATTGGTACAGTAAAATGAATAATAACGCTGCACAAAAACACTCTGCCAGTAATCATGAAGTTGAGCTGTATGTGTATACGTAAGACACTGAAACAAAGTGGGGCAAAATTCTTTCGCGGAAACTACCTGGCCCTAGTTATCACGAAGAACTGTATTATTGTGTCGTGTCATATCCTTTGTACATTCATCCTTGCATAGTGCTACTCCACAGAAACTAAGTTCAATCCAGAATGTTATGATGGCATGACAATTAATTCCCTACTGAAAGCATAAGTTTAAAATTGTGCGTTTCTCGAAGTCCAAACTGCCAAAATAAATTACCAAACGAAACACTGTAAACTTGACGACTGCGTCGTGCAAGATCATGCTCAACAAATGTATAATTCTGGGTAAATGTGAACCGACTTTGCCTTTTCGCCACGCAAGTTGACGGCACTCGAGGCAGTTTGGACATTGTGAAATATTAGCAACTAATATGTATTATTCTCCGCAGCTACATTTTAAACACTTTCGCGTAAATATAAACTCTTACTGGATTTGTTTGTATGGACATACTCCATTGCGAAATAAATGACTGTCACAAGAAAACTTAAAGTAAAAATAAGACAAGAAAACATAAAAAGCAGAGTATGGTTTTGTCATCAGGATACATACACAACATGAAATTCCAAAACTTGAATATGGTCAGATAAAATAAGGAACAAACAGAAAATAAAAGAAATATAAAACATATAAAAAACCTAAGTTGACATGCGACAGAACAAAAACACAAACAGAATTACAGCAAACAACACAACGATGAGACTAAACAAAACACAAAGATGTCGGACACAAACAGAAAAAACGACAGACAACACAAACGATGAGACGAAATAAAACACAGTAGTTTTCCAAACAGTCAGTACGAACGACGTTTCGGGAACTGGAATCTGTAGACTGGAAAAACCATGGGTTTATATAGGGTAAAGCCCCTTATCGTGCTCAGCCAATGGGAGACGAGCTGTCTCCTGATTGGTCGCGCAGCACGTATTGACTATGATTGGTTGTGGTGGGTTGGGTGTTTGTTTTTATTTTGTGCTGTAAATTTGTTTCTCTTTTAATCAATGGGATCCACATATTTTTTAATTAAATGCTCTGTTGACTGAAAATATTACTATTGCTAATAATAAAGGCTTATTCTTTTATTTTTCTTTTAATTTTGTCAGTTTCCTGTGTAAGTGGTTTAGATTCTTCCCGAAGGATTTTGTGGCTATTTTCCCATGCATGTTCAGCCAGTCTAGATTTTTGGGTTTCGCCTTTTTTGCAATTATTTTTATGTTATTTAATGCGGGTTGATAGAGCTCTGCCAGTTTCTTGTGACAGTCATTTATTTCACAATGGAGTATGTTCAAACAAACAAATCCAGTCATGAACTCCCATTGCACAGTTCTTTCAAAGATCATAAACCCTTACGTACCATATAATCCACTACTTGTAACAGATTGCAACATCTCACGATGCAGTTTAAATTTGTAAACATTACGCATCTTCGTCATAGATTTGTGAACTAAGCAGAAACACGGGTGCAGACAGTGCTGCTAGGCTCGCGCTACACTAGCGCTCTCAATTGACTGGGCCCGTACTGCAAGAAAATTTACCAAGGTTCATAATAATTACATTTCTTGTTAAATAGTAAATTTAAGTAATGAGTTATATATATAATTAATATTGTACACTGTGAGTTGCATAATAAATTGTATTGTGCTTTCGTTTTGGTATTTCTGGTTTGGACATAATAATACTGCTTGACTGTAGTTGTTTTTCCACCACTTTGTAAGGACTACATTTTCGTTTATATTCTTGCTCGCTTTTTAAATTTATACCCGTGATTTTTTGTATGTACGTTCAGTCGGCTTCCAGCGTCATGTAAGTGTTACCCTCGTCTTTTCTCATTGTAAATATGGAATGGGCCGCTACGCTGCAGGACTTGTAACTGATTAATTTTGTGCGCGTTGTTAAGTTAATTGTTTTTTTTATTTGAAATCCTGTAGCATAATGGCCTACGTCCTATTGTCTCGTTTGTGTTTTTGCAGTTGTTATTTTTTTCTCTTGATCAGTGATTTAAAGGTAACCTTCGCGTTCGGATTTTTTACAATTTCACCTTTACTAACTTCAGCATTTACAGTAATTAGAAAGACAGAGAGAGGGAGAGGCAGACGTTAAAATTCTGTAGTTTAATTTTGTTTAGTGGTATATTAATTCATAACTGTTGGCTTGTAATTTTGAAGACCGGAATATTGTAGATAAACTATGTAAATAACTATGTTTTTTAAAGCTCGGTTCAAATTAATAATAGTAATGTGATTGAATAACTTTTCATGCACCCTGATGTGCCCGCTTTATCAGACTGTTTGAAGTGTGTTAGGTATTGTACGCATACTACCGAGGTATGTGACTAGGTAGGTTATGTAGTTTGTGTGTGTATTTTGGGGCGTGTGTCGCCCTGAAGTTTACTTCCTAATAAGTATAGGGGTTCGTTAATATCTCTGATTGTGTTGTCTACTGAAGTATGGGATTCAGTTTACATTTGTAATTGTTATTGTTCAAGTTAGTTTTCTGTAAGGATAGGGCCAATTTTTATTTGTCTTCTGCTACACTCTTTGAGTAATCTTGCTTAGGGCTACTTTATGAAGGATACAGATCAGATTAACTTGATACATTTCTCACGCCTTAAAAATCTAATTGGTAAATTAACGTTCAGTGTTTTTAACTATTATTTTGTATTATTTATTTCTAATGTTTCAAGTTAAGTTGACAATTAATTGTGTGTTTTAATGTTTAAGATTATGTTACTTCGTTGTTTAGAGTTTTTGAATAAATCCCTGTTGGGATTGTACCCGGAACTTTATGATGTTTTATTGAAGTTAAACTTGTGTGACAATTTCTATGATTGGAATTTAAATGTGATCTTGCTTGCAGCTGTTGCTGCTATTTAACTGTTTAGGCATTACTTTACTCAGTATTTGAGGTTATGAGTTACAGTTCTATTTGGAGTGTAGTGACCCTTTAATTTTACCGTGTGCTTAAGAGTTCTCGTAAATAATAGGGAATCGAAATCCAACATTTTCTTCATCTTTGTAATTAGTTACCGTCACCATAAGTGAGGTGTTAGCTCCTAATACAAGGGGTAGTGACGGTATAAATGTTTGCGTACAAAGTTTGTTTGTATAATTTCACAGGCTGGCCTAGGCGGCCGAGTGGCCAGACTGCTCGCCTCCCATCAAGGCGTTCCTGACTCGAATCCCGGTGGGGTCGGATCCCGGGTTCTCGCATGTAGGAATCGTGACGGACGATGCCGCTGGTATCGGTTTTTCTTTGGAAAATTCCGTTTCCTTCGCCCTACTCCCAATCCGGCGCTGATCCATACTCACGTCATGTCGCCCCTGGAGAGCGGTAAATACCAGATGTTGAGTGCTGGCCAAAATATCTTCACTAAATTGACATAGAGATATGTTACAACGCTAAAACGCTAGGCTCGCATTCAGGAGGACCCGGGTTCGATCCTCGGCTACGGAAATCCTGATTTCGGCTTTCCATGGTTTACCTAAATCATTCCAAACTAATTCTGGGATGATTCCGTAATAAAGGCCATGGCGGTCTTCTCTCCTAGCTCCTGTCGTGGTACCAATTTATATTTAACCTCTCAAATAACCTCGCTGTCGACAAAATATAAAGCTGGCTTACCTACTTCTTCAGTTTACTTTGACAATCAGAAAACTATACTATATTCTTCGTAAGTGCCATACAGGTAATGCGAGGGGAATCAAGCGAGGCAATAAATATTTCTGGATGTTTCTTTTCTACCTTACTGAACCCGCCGATAACTGTTAACGTAGGGCGTGCAAGAAAAACCACTATCTTAATTTTTTTTTCTATTGAAGGGATTGCTAACGTCAAGTGCTCTGGAGTGTCTACTAACGCCCTTCTTTGCTTTTAATCCAGCTCTTCGACAATAACTGATTCATGACGAGAATGGTGTCACGGGTTGTCTACCGAAACAAAACTTAAAATTAATTTCGATACCTTAGTTCTCTCCCGACATCTGCGGCCAAAATGCCTTGACCCATCTTCTTTTCCGCGGCTCTTCGCTGTCTTGGCGGGAAACTACCCTCCCAGTCCAGAGGTCACGAGGGGGTGCCTGCGACTAATCAGTGTCGGGCATCCTTCAAAGATCCGCCATCAGAGAGCACTTCCCTTCTCAATTCACCTCGCTTCCTTTTATTTTCCAATTACATTTTACATCAACAATTATATATATTTAAATGAACACCTAATGTTATACTAATTCACGTTACAACGAGTAGATTTAAATACTCCGAAAAGTCTATAAGATTGCGATGCCAAATGGTATCGCATAAAATATTCAGATCACGGCATGGATTGTTTTGTTTCAAACTCCGGTCGAAGCGGGAGTGGAGTGAAAGTTTTCTGTCACGCTCACGAGGGACGAAAGAACTTCACGCCGAACCAATTCCACGGAGTGGATCCGGTCGCCTCGTCGAAGGCCAAGTGCGCCAATTAATCTAGCCGTAATTATCCATTATGTCGTGCCAGCACATTGGCGTCGCGGATCGATAAGAATAATTACAGTGTGGTAATTAGCGACAGCGCGGACACTTCGTCATCCAGTCGACACCTACACTACAGCCTCTCCAGTCTGTCTGCGCGTAATTGCCTCCGTGTCAATAACGTCATAATTAGCTCGAGCACCAGGAGAGAGTGGAATCATTTCAACCATGTCCACCCGGGAAAGCCGATCGGAAGCTACCCGTCCCGCCCTTGAGCGAAATAAATCTCAGGAACGTCAGAATTAAGTAGATTTTACTCGTACCTTTACTACACAGCTGTGCATGAACTACTTTAGCGATATCTGACATTCGTCTTCATTGTGAAAAATTTTCTCCGTCGATTTACGGAATTTCCGGTGAAAATTCCTCCGGATACCTACGTGAATCCACGGAAACGTATTTCATAGTCCAACAGAAGTTTCCGTAAAACAGTTACATCACACGGAACTGAGCCATACTTACATACACTGTAAAAAATTTCCTAAAATATTTAGGAAATAACTAACCTAAATGCAGTATGGGACAGTTACCATACTTTCGCCTTGAAAATATGCAAACTTTTACACTTGTTATCAGTACAAGTCTGGAAACTTTAGTATACATATGACTGTCTTATAAATACGTTTAGGAGTGCTGTCATATATGTCTAGGAAACAATTATACCATACCTAATTCCTTAGCGCTTTTATATGAACGTGTAACAAATTTACAAACTATTTTAAGTCCATAATGCTACAATTACATTTCTACAGATTTGTAGATTTACCAGTCATGGTATTAAAATATATCCGTAGTATTTACAGCTCTCTAACCTATACATTTACTGTTTTTTCGTGCAGGTGTCCACAGACTTATGGACAAATTACGTATGATTCCGTAGTGTATATTTATAATAGACATTTCCGTATTTTATTTTTACGGACACTAATTCTACTTATTAACGATACATTTCCGTTCAAATGTATAACGGTGTACATGAGATTATTTCAAGTGGTGCCGAATGCCAGTGGAATATTTTTAGTGTGTTACTAAGGAATACTAAACAACAGTTGCTAAAAACCCTCACAAACATTAAGTGACACTGTTGAAAATAAATAATTTTCGTTGTTTTACGAAGAAGTGCTGGTAAAAAATTCTCCAGAAGTGTCCGTTAATTTACTAAAGGTATCTAGCTCCAGTCATGGAAACTCTACGATGCAGGCACAATAATGCTTACGGTTATTTTTTAGTTTCTTCTCGCAGTATTACATGTGTTTAGTTATGAATCGAAATTATGTATAGCAAAATAATGTTTCCGTTATTTAAACAGACATTTCCGTAAAATTATCCGTAAAGTCACGAAAATTTTTTACGGTGTTCTTCGTAAAACTCATAAATGTTTACATTCAAGTAAAGTAACAGACTGTCATCTATGTATTGCAAATAATTTTTATTACGTTTTAATCAGTACGGGCGGTAAGATATTGTAACCCGTCAATAACGAAATTTTCAGAGAACGTGCCAGAAAAACGTTTCTACTACCGTTAATAAATATAAAGAGACCCAGCGAAGTTGTACAGTAGTAAGACATCAGAATTACATTAGGGACAATCCGATTTCGAGTACCGATCGGACCGTTGAGATTATGGTTTTCCATGGCTATGCAAAATTACTGTAGGCGAAAGTTAAGATGGTTGCCTACCATCGACTATAGCTTACCAAGTTTCCTCTTGCGCACTCTCTCTTTCTTTCGCGATACGTACACTATAAAAAAATTTTTAATTTTACAAAGAAAAGCCTTGGAAACTTAGTTGCCAAAGAAATTCCTTGTAAAACTACAATGGTTATCCTTGTAATTAAATACAAAGTATATGTTTGTAAAATTACGGACTAGACTTGTAGCTGTACTTTCAATAAGGGAAAAAATTAATTCTAAATTTTCATTGTGCTTCATAAATAACACTGAACTTATTTATCAAATAAAGTTGTAGCGTGCACTATTGGACTTTGATGTCCATAATGTTTTATTAGCAAATACTGCTGTTCATTTAAAGATATTTATTTGTTTAAGCGCCACTCAATATTTATTATCATGTTAACCTTTTTGATTGCCAGTCAAAGAATGTTGTTATTTTTTTTATTTGTTAATATTTTTTTTTTACCTGCAAGCTTTACCAGCTGAATTATTTACTTTTGTGTTAGTAGTTCTTCCGATTTTATTTTGAATGTTATTTGCGCCTATAGCCAGACCTATCATACATGACAGTATGTTTATTACTCTTTGGCAAATTTGTTTACTCGTCTCCATAGCAACAGCTCCTCGTGCGCGATTTGAATGAGAAACTAATTACTGATTCGCCGACACGAATGTACGATTTTTTAAAAATTAATAATGAATCTCGGATGGCTTGGGTTGAGACGACGAGATAGCGTGGCTTCTTGGATCGACATCGAGAGAAGAAGGAGGCATTTTCTTTATTTCTTATCGTGTTTGAGTCCCGAGAGTGTGTTCTTGATGGGGAAGTCAACACATAGCTGCACGATGTCGTCCTGGGTGTGCCTGAGGCCCACCATT
>PNEQ01044267.1:0-15538 GCA_003012365.1 Medauroidea extradentata | reverse complement strand
TTGTATCCATCGAGCTATTTGTCCTTCGGGATTCTTGAAGTTCAGTAGCCAGCGTAGAGCAGCATGATCTGTTCGCAAAGTAAAGTGTCTGCCATATAAGTAGTGATGGAAATGTGATATGGACTTCACCATTGCCAATAGCTCCCTGCGAGTGACACAATAATTTCTCTCTGGTTTCTGCAGTACTTTGCTGAAATATGCTAAAGGCTTCTCTACTCCATCTTGAACCTGCGATAGCACAGCACCTATGCCTACATCACTCGCATCTGTGTCCAATATAAACTCGCCTTCATTATCGGGGAAGCCCAAAACTGGAGAGGACATTAAAACTTCTTTTAATTTTCTGAAAGCGGCTTCACATTCAGGTGTCCACACGAATTTTCTTTTGGCTTCAGTAAGCTCATGTACTGGCTTGGTAATTGTAGCAAATCCATGTACAAATCGCCGATAATAAGCGCAGAGTCCAAGAAAGCTCCTCACCTGTGTCCTGTCTGTTGGTTGTGGCCAGTCTTTTACTGCCCTGGTTTTTTCTGGGTCAGTCTGGATTCCATCAGCTGATACCACATGCCCTAGGAAACTAACTTTCTTTTGGAACAGGTGGCACTTCTCGGGAACCAGCTTCAGACTTGCAGCAGCCACTTTCTGGAACACGGAATCTAATCTGGTACGGTGTTCTTCAAATGTTTTACCTGTGACCACGATATCATCTAAGTAAACTTGGCAAATATCTAGAGGTAGGATCTTTTCCATTAGTCGTTCGAAGGTAGCAGGGGCATTGCATAGCCCAAACGGCATGACTTTAAACTGCCAAGTTCCTTTCCCTTGCACAGAGAAGGCTGTCTTCTCCCTGTCCCCTTGTGCCACCTCACATTGCCAGTAGCCACTCTTCATGTTAAGTGTAGAGAACCATTGTGACCCTGTCAAGCTGTACAGTGTGTCATCAATCCGAGGGAGGGGGTAGCAGTCCTTTTTGGTCACATCATTCAGCCGGCGGTAATCCACGCAAAATCTTGTGGACCCATCTTTCTTCTTAACTAGCACGACAGGTGATGATGAAGGGCTGACCGACGGTTCGATCACATCCAAGTCTTTCATTTCTTTCAAGATACCATCCACAGTCTCTTGTGTAGCCAGAGGAAGTCGTCTTGGGGGTTGCTTGATTGGCCTAGCTTCCCCTGTATCAATGTGATGTTGTGCAGCAGATGCTCTGCCAAGGTCAAGTGGCCCACATGAAAAAGTTCTCTTGTTTTTCTTCAGAAGTTCTGCCACAGTCTTTTCTTGTCTCCAGTTCAGGTTTTCTCCAGTTCTAGTCAGTAGTTCCTTGAGTGGTTCTGGCATAGGCCCATTAAGGTCGCCTGGCTTCATGGCTTCTTTGTCGGTTGTAGTTATTTGGGAGACTTGTTTGCACACACCTATTATGGCCCCCTCCTCAAGCTGGATTGGCCTGTTTGACAAGTTAACCATACGAACAGGTAGATTTCCAGAACTCGGCGAAACCAATGTTCTTGCTACTACCACCTCATCAGGTAAGCTGCTTCCTCTTCTCATATGTTCGACCAGAGCTACACGCCGCACAAAATTGCCTCGACACCATGCGGGGATGACAATCTCACTGGAAGCTGGCAAAACAGTTGTCTCACAACAGACTACCTGGCAACTGGTTGGCGAGGGCAGTTCGCTTCGTGGCATCATCACCAATTCTCGGTTACCAGCCCTTAATACTCCTGACCGAGTATCTATACAGCACTCCAACTTGCACAACACATCCAGGCCCAATAAACATTTGTCTTCAATGTCGGCTACGTACACTTCTTGCTCAATGCAGAGGTCACCCAACTTCAAATGTACCTTTTTCTTCCTCTTTACTGGTGTGGTCTCGCCTGTCACTGTCGTCAAAAAGTTTTGCCTGTAATTATGACCCCGTGACTACTGGGGATAAGGCCCCAAGATGTCCGGTCTGACAACAGTAATGGTTGCTCCAGTGTCTACAACCATATGGCAAGAAACATTATCCAGACTGCCGTCCACTAGGATTGCATTAAAATCTTGTTTCACTGAGCGAACTTGAAGAAATACTGGGGCCTTATCTCCCTCAGTCACCGACTTTCGCCCCTTAAGACCGGTGCTTACATGTTTCCCGATGGCTGGCCAGATCGGGCAGCTTCATCCTGCTCTTGGTTTCTGTTTTTCTGTAGCCATCGTGGACACTGGGCTGTCAGGTATCCGGGCACTCCACATTCCCAACAGCTTGGTCGTCCCTGTTGTCGAGGGCGGGGTGTATTCGATGTGATTCTGTGTATCACGGTTTCCATTCTCTTCAAGGTGTTCTCGAAGCGGGTATCTCTATCGTCGCCTGCCACTGCGACCGCCCGCACAGCACGCCGAGTTGATGGTCCTCTTGCAGATTCAAACTCCAGTGCTCTGGCCAGGGCATCCTGCATAGTCCTTGTGGCGGCCAGGCGCACTGCTTGGCGTACATCTACATCGGCAATGGCGTTGACGAAGAAGCCGACTGCTATTATGTCTCGTGCTTGTTCTGGACACCCCTCGAGCGACAAATGGGCGAGTCGCACAATGTCCTGCCACAATTCTTGCAGTGGCTCCCCTGATCTCTGGGTGCGGCTCCTTAGTGGGCATGGTGGGCATGTCTCAAGTACTTGTCCCCGAAGCGCAGCTCCAGTGCAGTAACTAATGTCGAGTATTCAAGACGTTGTTGTTCTGGAAGTGACTGGAGTATACTGAGGGCAGGTCCCCTCAGCACAGCTGCTAGATAGTAGGCACGTTGCTGGTCAGACCAACCATTTATGGCCGCCACAATCTCGAACTGGTTTTGATACTCTCGCCAAGGAGTCTGGCCATCGTAAGGAGCAGGCTTCACAGAAATCCCCCTTCCAATGTTCGATGCAGGCACACTAGACACACCAATGTGTTGCAGCCCATTTTCTGCCTGGTTGTGAATCACACTAGAGCCTGGTTTAAAGTTCGTTGTCTTCTCTTCGCCGCCTTCAGGTATTGACTCAGCAATGACATGGTCTTCTCCGGTAACAAGATGGCCACCCTCTTGACGCTGACAAAATTCTTGCCACTCCTTCCTTAGATCATTCATTTGCTGTTCCACCTTATCGTTTACAGTCTCTATTGCCTGGTACACCATTTCTTTAACATCGTCTATTTGCTTATTTACACTATCAATTTTCTTATCTACACTACCAATTTTCTTATCAACATTTTCATTTACACTATCAATTTTCCTATCAACATTTTCATTTACGCTATCAATTTTCTTATCAACATTTTCATTTACACTATGAACATTTGCATTTACTGAATTTATTTGGCCACTTAATTGACCACTCATTCCCTCAATGAGGGCTTTTAGTGCTTCTATTTCAGCTGACATTCTTCTTGTAATCATTCACTTTATAATTGAAATTTTAACATAAAATGTATAAAGTGACTCAATTTAATTAAATAGCAATTGTGTGCAATGATTTTATTTACAGAATTAATTATGAAATTAATTTATGCCTCTATCCCACTTCTGACGCCAGTGTTACAAGTTTGTGACATAAACTTTATATGTGGGCAATACTAATGAGTTCTTTTGGGATAGAGGTCTTATAATTAGAAATAAAAGAGTTAAATTAAGTACTGGATTTAATAGCTCACAAAGCTACGAAATACACAAAACAGTAATCAACTATAGCTCTCACAACACAATTAGTTATGCACACAATTACCACTGTGTCACAGACACGATAGTTAACTTTCACAATTAAAGCACAAAAAATGTCTACCATCAATTAATTAAACAGTACAAATCACAATAAAATTCAGTCATATATACAATCAACATCTTTCAAACAGTGACAGTGTACAACCTTAATAGTCCGCCGTAGTGATGAATCGTCGTGTGCTGCGCAGCACCCCGAGTGCACCGCTGTCTTCACTCTTGAGGTCTTCGGTTCGACTCCCGTCGCGTACCTCCTTCTTCGCCCGTCAGCCCGCCGCAGCAGTCCTCTTGGTTCGTCCACACTGCTCCGAAGGTAAGCCGCCTGCCGCCTCACAGTAGACTCTGACATCACCAAGATGTCTTCACCAGTGTATCTCCACGACCATAGCACCTTCCTCTAGCACGACCAATAGCGAACTCTCCCCCAATGTGCCGATTCTGCGCTTTTATACTAGGCCAGACAGTCGGGTCTTCCCCGCATTTCAGGGGTCTAAAATGGACATTACATCATGTTTCTGACATGATTTTAGCCACGTAGGCCGCCCTCGAAGGGTTAAAGCGCAGTTGGGACAGGTATCTATGACGTAGTTTCGGCGGGATTCCCACTATGAGACACTCGGGCTTTGAGGCATGGGCCAGCCCTCAAGGTGTTTCGACACAGGCCCCATCCAGCCCGCCCTCGGAAACACAGCATGCAACAATATCGTAAAAATGCTACATCACGTATGCAATGTCGCGCGTAAGATACTGCGAGGCGCCAAAGACCTAGCAACAGCGTGCGCGAGCCAGGTGGTCTGGCTGATCTACCTTCTCTGTTTCACACTCCACTTGGGTGGTCACGGAATGACCTGGAGGGGGAAGGGACGTGAGGTAGTGGTGGTGAGAACGGAATGTGCTGCAGCAGATGATGACTCACTGCGCTGTTGCCAGCTAGTCAGCTTGGAATACAACTTAGCATGTGTATTTTGTTTAAATAGTGATGTAGCAATATTATTTGAATAATAAAGTAAAACTAGTAACATACAATTATACAACTACCAACGTATTAAAGAAACAGTATTTGATAGATTTTAAAACCATCAATCATGTAGCCTACAATGTAAACATACTGCCAGAAATATATTGACTAATATATTTGATGACTTTTTTTTATACGCGGTTGTATAATGTCTCCTCTTGTATTGACCAGTCAAGGAAATACCGAGTTAAGAAACAATTTACATATTGGCTAGTTGTTTCAGATGAAGGCCAACAGGTACACCTGTTCAAACTTGTCAAATATACACAGAAGGGCACTTAAGTACACATGTGTTTAATACATAAGTAAATAGGTACTTGAATTCAGACATGGCCTTAAATGTCACCGTACAAAGGTTTGGAGAAAAGTGGGAAAAAATGTACATTTAGAAATATAAATATGCAATGGCAGTTTGAGTATTTCCATCTTTAAGGTTTAATCACTTTTGATTTGATGTACCAGCTCGACGTACCCTAGAAAGACTTTCCTTGCTGACTGGCTCACCGTAGGCTAGCATGAGCCAAGGATGACGAAGAAGACTCTCCATCTTGATTCTCTTCTTGGGGTCCACCTGCAGCATGGAGCGTATCAAACCTCTAGTGTCCTTGGAAAGCCACGGAGGTTCCTCGTACCGACCACTCTATTAAATACATACAAGCAACATAATGTCAAACTGCTACTACCACACATGTACACTTGCCAATTCTATTGAAACTAAGGTTTTTATAACACTGGCAGGCCGTGCAAAAAAATCTAATGTTTAAAAAACTTAAATAGCTTATTGTGTACCTAAAACAAACATAACTATGTCGACAGTATAAAGGAAAGAGACGAAAGGATAAGGGTCAAAGTCAAAGAATAAAGGAATAAATCAAAAAGTGAAAAATAAATGTCAAAGAATTGGAAGATTACATTACAACAGAGTGCAAGCAAAAATTATAGAACTGATACCAACACGTTGAAAGAAAATTATAACAAAAAATAGTACTATGGTGGTTGCCTAAATATATGTTTGAAATGTATTAATCAAAGTGCTTGAAGAAAGCTATTCTTGACTAAACTGATAAATGTATCCCAAATGTGTTTACCAACGAAGAGAAAAAATTCCAGACGATGACAGAATGGTACTTTCAAAACAAGACATGTGCTACCAACACTACATTTTGAAGCCTTTTAACAGTCAAAAAATTGATTTTACAGACTGTTGTATCACAAAATGTAACGACAGGAAACTAACAAAGCTATGGTAGAGGCATGCACTGAACTTCGTTGCATAGTCACATTCATAAAAATATTAAAGTTACAGCTTAAATTCAAGTTTAGGCGAACCTCCTACAGGAAGCCTGAACGCAGGTTCTGTGCCTTGTGTTTGGCAGCAATGACACACTTGCTGCACATATTAGATGTTAGCATCACTCCTACCTCTCACTTTTTTCAGACTCTAAGGTGCAGGGAACTGCTCGAGACAGACAACCATCATAAGGATGCAATTCATATTTCCAGAATATACACTCACCAATATTTTCTGATACAGGTTACTGATGATCTTGTCATCAAAGGGAAGGGATCCACATAACAAAGCATACAAGAGAACACCTAAACTCCACACATCCACCTCAGAACCTGTAAACATAATTAAATGCTGTGTTGGTCTTTCAGGAGACACTGTAAGAAATTTCAGTCTCACACTGTTACGTTTGCTTTCCTCCTCTCTCTCTTCCACACACAATTGCTGCTTATCTCTATCTGTCTTTCACATTTCTACTTATTCACACACTCTTGTAATCTTACAGTTACATATGTTCACCAACACAAAAAAAAATTAACAAATAACTTGATACTGTAACAGCAAACTGTTTAGTTCACAACATAGTCACAAATTAAATAACTTGGAGGAAAAAAAATTTTCACATATTTCTAAAGCACAAAAGACCAACTCAATATAAATAGTTTTCAAATTTAATGTCAAATTTGTTACATTCTGTAATAAACCCACATACATCAAAACTAACTACGTAGTGGTGTCAAATATGACACGCTCCTAGGTTAATATGAGAAATTTCCATTCTCTCACAATGGAGAATGATCCAACAGTGACCATAAGGACACTTGCAGTAAAGATCTAAAAGGTTAATCAGCTACAGCTGCATTTCTAGTGGTCATGGCAACAGGAGTCGTGATAAAACATGTCCTTTCGTTAGCACAAGTCACAGCATAATGAGCATATTATGTTCAATGGAAACATCTATGATAAAAAGACATACATAACGTAGGCCTACCAAGATAACACGATGTCAGGTGGACAGATATTGTGCAGGAAAACAATAGGTGATCTTTGCTGCTACTCCTAAATTAAGTATAACTATAATACCTGAAAAGATAATATATACCGTAAGAAGTAAAGCATGGATAATTATTTCTAAATACAATAGGCAACCTGTTGCTGGATGAGCAAACAATACAAGCACTGCAGGTAATTTTTGGCAAACAACTAATGGTTTAATACTTCACAATGCTTATATAAAGACACAACAGTACCTATACTTATTGGGTTTGACCTGAAACTGATGATCTCAGTAAACAATAAGCATACATAATTTGACTGAAAAGATGACTCTTCTCAGATTGTCTGGTTTCAGTCACTATTGTGTATAACATAACTGTGAAAGTATTTACCGTATTTAAATTAAAGTAACGGAAATATAATAGCCACTAAATTAACAGGCCATCTGCACAAAGTTGTTTTGAGCTTTGAAGGCACAGAAAAGAGGAACTGATAAGAGTACTTTGATGAACGTGCCCAGTGACACAATGCTCCTATTGCCAAAGTGGTAAACTGGTGCACACTGTTTCAGTTATACTTTAAGCTGTGATCCTAATATTTTATTGGTGGAAAGTATGTACCAAAATTCACTGCAGACCCTTCAATTAACTTTGTATCAATCTGAGTAGTAGATTTTTAGATATAGCAGTGCAAAATTATCATTTTTAGCCATGTTAGAGAGCTAGGAAATAATGTTTCCAACATACTGTACATGATGTTTTAAATGTATGGTATATACTTTATAATGTCTCTCTTAAGGGTACTGTTTACCACACATTTTAAATATGATGCATTGTGTTCATAATGAAATTATTTCACATATGCCCACATTGCACCACTGTATGAAAAGAAAACACACTTCAGACAAGTACCCAATGTCATTGTTATCCCACCATGCTCATTAAAAAAAAATATTTGTTTATAAGCCCTTCAACACAGCTAAAACAGCTTTTTCAAACTGCCATACTTGAAAATATACTAACTGAAAATATATGAAACTTGGATAGAAATGTGTGCACTGAACATTGCAACTGACTTCCCAAGAGTAAAATTTTATGGTCCCATAGCAAAAATTTATCAGTGGGAGCGCTTGTCTTATGGCGATGCTGGCATTTCATGCCTGCTTCAAGGCCACCCTTACAGCTCCATCACTTCTGAGCCTCTAATGCACAATGTGTTTTCATTTCATGGATAGATATATTGTGAAAATGTACGTATAATAGTTTTACCAATAAACTCATGTTTATAACCCACTGCAGTGCAACCCAATGGCCAGACAGGACTCCTTAAGCAATTAAAAAAAAATTAATATAGTTTTTTAAAATATCCTATTAGTACGTTTCCTAGAGAGTAATTTGAGATCAATTTTAAATTGTACTGTGATTTTAAACATATTTTATGAGACTCTTAATGGACATGTAATGTTAAATCTTGTGTCTGCTTTCCAGTAACATACAGTACATGTGTAACAGTACTGCTTCTTGTGTACTTTCAGTCAACATGCTGTACACATAAATGTACGCTGACTTTTTCACTCGACTGATGGTTGGTTTGGATACACAATGCATTTGATATCAGCGATTTCTGGAGACAAATATTCTTCATTCTGCTATTTTAAAGAATGGTACACTTGCTATTGATTTCTGGTGTGATCAATCTAATAGGGACATACAATATAAGAAAAATTCTGAAAGTTTTTTATAGACGGTAGATTTCAATTTGGGGTCCCTTGGTAACACAGAAATCGTCTAAGTATTATTCTAGCTCTTACCATGTTTTGTGCAACATGTTTACAGGAATACTCAAGACTTCATTCCTGGTGCGGGTCTTTAGTTAAGTCCATAAACCCATTGCTTTTTGACACAATCTCACAAGACAAAATTCAGAGAGGTTATGTCAGGTGAACACAGTGGCCAAGGTACTGACCAATCTTTGCCAATACATCTTCCGGCAAATGTGCTTTCAGGGTAAGGGTGTGCCAGCTGATGCCAACAAGATGGCCTAAAGTGGTAGACTTGTGGTACAATGTAGAGTTACAGCATTTCCAGGCAGTTGTCTGAGTTGACAGTCTTCTTTACACAAAATATCCACTATAATATGCATTATACAACACCACACAATAACTTTATGCCATCACATATGCGCTCACTAATGATGTGTGTTTTCGGACCCCAAAATTCACGCAATATACAATATGCATGTAGACTTACCTAATACTGTACATGGGTCATTCCATTTAAAATCAACACGTCAAGGTTGCTGCATGATTTTTGATATTCATAAAATTTTATGGGTTTTAAGAGCACAAATTTTTTTTTTTTTTTTAGATTTTTAGTGCCAATAATTTTTACATGCATGTATTATTACATATATCCTTTGGCACACTAAATTTTGCCTTTTAATGTTTTTGTAATTGCCTGTCATTAATTACCTAATAAACATAGAAAGTAAATTATGGTCTCATTTTAAAGTTAAAAAGCGAGGTTTTAAAGCATATATTGATTACACAAAAACATAATGATTTGTGGGTTGCATAACCTCTGTTACCATGCAAACAATGTTGAGTTCTTTCCGATAATTTTAGATTTTTTACATTATGAAGGAGAACAAAACCAAGGTTGATATTTTTTCTAGTTATAGCCTAGAATACGTAGTAATTGTTGGAAAAATATCAACCAGTTTTTTTTATTGTATAAAATACCTGAACTACTGGAAAATTGATAATTTGATATTTTTGGGGTTACATATTTGTTATGTAGGACTGATGATAAATATCTGGAAAGAATGTTAGGTATACTACTTTCACTATAGATTGAAATACTAAAACCACTAAGTATTTTTATGTTGTTGGGGCCTGGAAAGGCGCAACGCGGGGGGGTTTGTTTATGCAACTCCCCCCACCCCGGCACCCGAGTGATTTACAGTATGTCAGTGCACCGGCATTACAGTATTTAAAATACTGTACGTGTGTGGTGGCATGCGGAAGGGTAGGATGGTGCCAGGGGGTGAAGGCAGGTGGCCATGGCCAAGTGCAAGTGTACACAGACGGCAGTCCTTCTACTCCACCGCTGCTAGGCCGGCGAGCCTTGGGAGAAGGGTGAGGGTGAGGAGGGAAGCAGCAGTGTGTGCATCGGCACGTGCAGGCAGGCGTGGCCAGTTGCTCATCCCTTCATCCCTTACTTCACCCTTCCGAGCGTGTACATAAGCGGCTGCACGCCTGCGGAGTGGGATTTCTCCGCTACCACCAGATTGAGGCAACACCTCCCGGGACTAGCAGGACCAGCCATGAATATGGCTAGCTAGTAGAGCTGTTAGTAATAGGCATCGCGAGGTTCGGGTACATTGTTGTACTGTTCATGGCTGGGAGCCCAGTGGATGGGAGTAGCCTCTGGAGACATAAAGGGGATGCTGGTTGGCAACAATAGGGGGCTCTCGGGAGTTTTTAGGGGCCCCTCCAGGTTCAAGCAGTACGTGATCAGTTCTGGCGGCCGAACGAAGGAGGCACTCGTGGCTGTCATAATAAACTAGGTAATCTGGACCGGAGTGTACCACTACATATGCAGTAGTGAAACCAAATATTCCAAGCATCTTTTTTCTGTTCAGATTCCTATATTCACTGCCATTTCATAGGGGCCCGCTCAACTGGGGTATAGCGGGGAGGGGACATGTGTCGGATCCTTGGTGGACGAAGCCCAGGACACTTCGTTTCGGCCCTGTTGAATTACGGTGGGCGTGGAAGCACGTCTGGCCGGGTCTACAGTGGTCAGGTGGGGTCCCAAGCCTTCGTAGTGTGGCGTGGTCCCTGGACTTACTGTGCAAGGGGATGGCACACAGTTAGGTGAGAACAGAGGCAGTAAGCTTGCCCAGTTCGGGAAGGGCCTGGTCGGACACTGTTGGCTACGGTGGGCGTGGAAGAACGTCTGGCCGGGTCTACAGTGGTCAGGTGGGGTCCCAAGCCTTCGTAGTGTGGCGTGGTCCCTGAACTTACTGTGCAAGGGGATGGCACACAGTTAGGTGAGAACAGAGGCAGTAAGCTTGCCCAGTTCGGGAAGGGCCTGGTCGGACACTGTTGGCTACGGTGGGCGTGGAAGAACGTCTGGCCGGGTACGCAGTGGTCGGCCCAGGTCCAGTGCTTGCCTTCTGTGGCTCGGGCCCCATGCAGGGTGGCTGGATGCCCGTCACAGCACCTACCACCGAAAGGGGAGAGTAACCCCCATGTTAAAGGCATGGGGTTAGGTTTTGTTGTATGGGGTTAAGTTTTGTTGTATCAGCCATCTTTATGTGCAACCTCCATGCCCCACATACATTCCCGAGATAGGCACCGGAGCAGGTTGCCAAGAGCAGTCCGGCAGGCAAGGCACCTCCAACGGGAGGCCAAGGAGTATGACGGTATTAGCAGCTCCAATCTCGGGAGGAGATACCTGCACCAATAATATCTGCTACTGCAGAGGCACCAGGGTGGCAGTACCTGGCAATAGGGGAAAAACCCTGTTTTGCAACAACGTCATTTTGTGAGAAAAAGAATTTTAAAAATTTGCAATTATTGATTTGTTACTGTGAATACAAAGGACAGAGACTTTTAATGTTAAACGTTCTACAAACTGGAGGTGTGTAAAATAGGGAAAGTGTATCACAAGAATATACACGAGTGTAATGTAATACATACAAGCAGTGACTCTCAAAATTGTATACTTATCGCAATATAAAGTTGCACCTGCAGACATACCTTGATAATGATCAATAGCAAGCAATTTTAAGAAACAATTTCCATTGGATATCATGCTTCGCATTCCCTAAGGTATGTCAACGTACTGTACTTTATAAGCCAAGAACAAGTGTAGTATTCTGTACGACAAGAAGCGAAACTTAAGCAAAAAGGGTAACAAAGAAAGCTTAATTCTTGTGGTGAATGTAAACTAGCTCACCTATGTATCGCTTCCCCAACACCAACTCAGGGGCAGCATACGTAGGGGAACCACACGACGTGTTCAGCCATTGACCACCAGGCCGGGCACAAAGACCAAAGTCAATCAGCTTGAGCACCTCATCATGGCCCAGAAGAATGTTCTCTGGCTTCAAGTCTCTGTGGACGAACCCTTTGTCATGTAGATAGGCCACTGCTGATACTATTTGACGAAAGAATGACCGAGACTCCCCTTCGCCAAGTCGGTCTTTAGAAACTGTGGGAAAAAGTTACAATCTAATTTACAACTTTAAATATTCCAAGTACACAATAGTAATGATTATAATTTTCTTGAAATTTACTTCAAGGGTCAACAATAATGGTTTATTTTAATTTCCACAGCTTTGAAAACCTGTCAATGAAAACTTGAAATTTGTGTAATAATAGCTGAAATTCTATTTACTTTGTATTACAGTACAGGCATGGTGAATCAGCTGTTGACGTATAATTACACCGCAACTAGTCTAATAATTTTTTTATATTCATAATTAGCGGCACTCATCACAGCTAAATTATACATTAATATTGCAATCATCATGACTGTACTGGAGTGCAAGATGACTAGAAGTGCTGCTATAATCACAGATTTCAGGGTTTTTTTCCTAAGAATTTAAAAAATGTGAAAAATAATAATTATTCAATTTCCTGACTGATAACACGCCTAGATTTATAGAGAAATGATAATCCCAAAGTCACAAGCTGCAGTAACTAGTATTATCAGGACTGTGATGGAAAACCACAAATGGAAAACAATTTCCAGTGAAGCAGGTTGATACTGCATCCTGCAAACCTCTTGTATGTAAGTCAGGTACATGATCACACAATGAAGCACGTTCAGTTAATTAGTTTTAAATGCTGATTTTTATTCCCTGTTATCAGCAACTTCATCTATAGTGACTTGGACTCTACCAATGAAAATATTACAATTGTTATTGCTTACACCTATAGGCGAAGCTAGAGATTAACTAGTGGGTGGTCCTAGCCTTTACTGATCTCACCAATGTGAGGGAAAGGGATGGGGGGGGGGGGTCTGTGGATCCTCCCCCAGGAAAATTTTGAATTTCAAGGTGATTATTGTGCAATTTAAGCAGTATTTGGTACCTGGACATTGAATGTAACACTGGTAGAAATATTAATACTTTTTGAAGATAATTTTTGAGTGATGAATTTAATAAATACGAAACCTAAAAACTATAACATATATAAGTGGCCAACTAGCTGGTTGTTGTAGTGCGCAAGCGCAAATTCCATGAACTGAAGAAAACAGTAGTTTTATGCTTTGGATGTTTCCATTTCTTACTTTCTGTGTGTGTGCGTCTGTGTATGCATGTTTGCTAAGGTTACCTGGATACTTCAGTGTTCCCATTGTTGACGTGCTTGTGAAAAGAAGGTTTTGACGAATTCTCCACCACTTCTAAAGGAGTTGGTAATAAGATTTGTGTTGACACCTGTCAGACCTAATGGGTGGTCCTGTGCATACCCGGACCACCCCATAGCTTTGCCTATGTCTACACCCACTGTCAGGTATACAGTTTGAAAACTATGACTATTAAACACAATAAACTCTAGAAGCAAAAAAATTTAACATTTTGAACCGCCACATTAAGTCTTTAATCACACGTTATTGTATTTAATTCCTGTAGGTCCTATATTATTTGTATTCATTTACATATCTGTGCAATATTTACATACTAGTTTGACATGCATGTAAACTTTTTTTTCCAATTCAGACAAGACAACGAAAAAAAAAAAAAAAACGCTAACAAAGCCTGCAACCTTAGAAAAAGTGCAGTTTTAACAAAATTCTTCATGCTTAGAAGCAATGAGTATGAGCACTAGAAAAAAAAAAAAACTAAGCCACAGCCATCATCACAGAAAACCATTAGCCAACAACAACACATTCTTACCAGCACAGCCAATCAGGACATTATATAAAACCCTTGTCTTCCAGCGCCCATACAGTCTGCAGGTGCTCCTCGGACTGTGTATGTGCCTGATGACGGAAACAGATTGCAGTCTCCGAAACATCACATTTTGTTTTATCGCAAGAAGACCATGCTTGTGTTTGTTTTTTCTTTGTCTTACTGTCAACAGTTATTTGTTTTTCAATCACTTTCTCAAGGTGTCAGTGTTCCTGCTGCGTTTTCTACACCCAGTTTTTGTCACTCATTTTGTTTTGTCTGTTTGCTGTTGTAAATATTTTTGTCCGTTTCGTACTTAGTGATGGAGTTCCTTTTTCGGAATAGTTTGAGTTATTTATTTTTTCTTTGGTTTGTTTTTTTGTGCTCGTGTTATTTTCTTGTAAATCACTGACTGAATTCCTTGTGGAATTGTACGTGTATACCTTTGTTTACCACTTACAAAGTCCTTCTGTTTGTTTACTTGTCTGTTTGTGTGTATTCTCTGGTTTTCTGTAACATACCATTTGCTGCAATGGCGTATGTTCAAAACACTTCTTTTAGGTTGTAACATGCCCTTATTGCAAGAATCATGCAAAAACAAAACAAAGTATTTGTTCGGTATGTTGTTTACTTTTTCTAATAATGGCTGCACAAAAATGTAAAAATTGTGATTTTAACAGATTATTACAAAAAATTTGCAACAAAAAAAAAAGTTTACTTTGTGGAAACTGTAACCCTTCTGGTGTTTACATTCTGATCAGAATGCTACAAAAAAAATAAACAAAAAGATTAAAGGTAGCTAGTGCCCTTAAGGGCGGACTCCATCCCTTCGCAGGCAGTAGAGCTGGATAGGGATTTCAATTTTACACTAAATTTGCGGTATCTCAGTCAGTTTTAAAGATATCATCTTCGAATAAGGGCCACATTGTAGAATTCGTAGCCTACAATATTGCTATTGAGCAAAATCGTGCAATTTAAAGTTCTAACTGTTTTTTAAGGTGAAATCAAACTTTTAAATGCTCACAGAATGCAGGCTATTAGTAGAGGCACGATTATTTCGCGTATTGATTTCAGGTCAGGTTGAACGTCAACATCGTATACTTCTCTGTCATCACTGTGATAGGACAACAGTTGTTTTGATACACATTTGACAACTGCAAACAGGTAATAAATAAGGAAATAACTCGTGGTGGAATCACGTGGTATCCGCCAATGAACCATCGACAATGCCCAGTTCGTGTACAGGACTGAGAAGTCTAGGCTGCTATCAGATGAATACGCGAAATAATCGTGCCTCTAGCTATAAGATATATCCCTTGACTCGTTCAATCACACTAAAGTTCGAGCTCAGCTGTTTAATAAAGTCTGCGGCGATGATGTTCTAGCTCTTAAAACAAAGGCGCTAGGCCTGATTTTGCACTTATGCGTGGTCCGACATACAACGTGTAACCCGGGCTAGCGGACATGCTGCTGAAGCGAGGGAGTGGAAGGAGGGAACGTTGCCTGCCACCTCGTCCCTCCTCCGCTGGCAAGCGGTCAGAGTAGCTGAAGGGGGGCAGCAAGGGGGAGCAGGTTGACTGATGTCCCTTTTGTCACGTTT
>PNEQ01044265.1:11186-48160 GCA_003012365.1 Medauroidea extradentata | reverse complement strand
CCAGTAAATATAATGAAATGGAAAAAATCTCATCAAAACTACACGTCACCGTCTACGGCTTGAAGCATTGACAAACACATTATAAAATATTTCTGTGTTTAAAATAAATTCCTAAAAGTACCAAAAAAAATTTAAATTTTGAAATTTTTTATTTAACAGAAACATTTTTTGTAACGGGTTTTAAATGCTACAGGCCATAAACAGTAATGCGTAGTTTTGATATGATTTTTTTTCATTTCATTATGTTAACTGGTTTTCAAGTTTTGTATGAAGTAAAAATACGCAAATTTTGACTTTGAAGTGCCATTACGGGAAAACTAGATGAGCTAATTTTTTTCCATTAGAGGTATATTTACTCTCAAGTAATGTGTACAAAACTAACACTATTTCATACAAATATAAAATTATGTTTTTCCCCACTTGAACAACCTTAACATAAAAAATAAAGTTAAAAAAAAAATATATATATATTTTTAACTTTGTATAGGAGACCTTGTAGTCCGAGACCTACAACAGTGTCATTTTTTTTTCTCAGTTCGGTTAGTCAGTTGCTTTCCTTTAAAGTATAGAAATGTTTTATGCAACTTTGGACTTAGACATGCCATTATAAAAGCTATGAAAGGTAATTTTATAACGGAAAGAAATAGTCACAATGTTGTCAATAAAACAAACCACATATGACAAAAATATAATAAATAAATAAATAAAACAATACAAATGTTCGGTCAGTGCAGAGACATCACTAGCGCGTGTATATAAGTAGTGTAGTGTAGTTGTAGCTATGCAGCCAACTCAGTGGCGTGGACAGACAATGTGTGAGCTGTGTGAAGGTACTGTGACCTTGGTTCCACTGACTGAAACATACCAGTCACCTCCGCAGTCTCGTGAGACAAGCTGCTTCCCCTCGCCACACGGTCATGAACACTTACCACGGAGGGAACTGTGAGACAAGCTGGTGACTTGCTAGGTGCTAGGGATAACAAGCTTACAAGTGCCACATATTATTATTATTATTATTTTATGTTGCCATCGTGTTGTTTCGTAACACAGCATCAATGGTTGATTGATAAAAGTTATCCAATCGTTTGAAAATATAACGTTCATCAGATTTTTAAATTATTAGAATTTAAAATATAATTAAAAAATATACAGTTGCTTCAACACAAAACAAAATTTAATTTCAAGTATTAATATATATATATATATAAAACATCAGTGTTAAGAGAGTCATTGAGTTCTGTCTCTTGTTTCAACTGTAGGAAAACTGTTTTGAATTTGAGTTGTACTGAAGTTTAAAATAGGAGTATGGTCAACTACAAGACCAGTTTCTTAGATAGTTTACTACGCGTAGTTTCGATAGCGAAGAATTTAGTAGAAGCATTATTGTTATTTATTTATTTTTATAAATATTTTAATTTTATGTTTAGCTTGTATTTAAATGTATATTTATAATTTCAATAGCCATGTTTTGTTTATTAAGTTTTAAGTAATTATCGTCCTATACAGACATTTAATACCACAACAAAATGCAAAGATTTGCTAAAATTGTGTCACCTGATTCTCGACACTGGAACGCCTTAAGATGTTGCCTATCCAGAGGTATTTTGAATGTGTGAAGCCAAGCTTCAAGCAGTTGTAAAATGTACATGAATTTAGTTGTAAATATATGAATATACAAAATTTATTACAAAAAAATTGTAAATACCCAGGCATTTTGTATATTTCCAAGCATTTTCTGCAAAGTTTACAGCACATTTTGTAAACTAAGAAAAATAAATTTGGAAAATAGTTCGCAGGGAGTTTATTTGTAAAAGTACAATTTTTTATACCGTGAAACAGGTGTGACGCTGTGAGGCCCTTGTGTCAGTTTCAGTGCGTGCTGAAAGACGTCACATAGCGTCCAGGAGCAGGTAGAGGAGAACTGTTGCTGGCACTGTCTCTTCCAGGCAAGGCACCATCTACTGGAGAAGTGTCGACTAGGGAGGATACACACCACAAGAGAGGAAGACACAGACGTTGTTGTCTGCGAGGTGTCCTTGACTCTGTCGTGACTGACAGGCGGTTCTTGTCAAGGGGAAAGTCGGCATGGCAGAACCGTGTGCTAATTCTTGAAGAGCCTCCCGTGCGCAACTTACCTCAGCCTTGGTGGGTTTCTCCACCTCCAAGACCATCTTACACGCACTCGCTCTTACCTCAGCATCTAGATACTTAACTGACATCCTGCTGTACGCAAATATAACCTGCCTGCATTGCCATTTGGTTACTTCACCCAGCACTTTGCACCATCATTATATCTGCTCCATTCGACAACACTGTGCGCGACAGACACAGTTCTCGCCTCACGACTGTACAAACCTGGCGGTCAGCTGCTTGCGACAACACAGCGTCCATATAAACCTGCATCGACACGCGTTCTACCTGCATTTGAAATGTGTTCCAGTGAGTTGAGATTTCCCCCCTTATTTTACGAAACTACATAACGTGCGTTACAGCTATAGTCTACAATATGTACTTCGAGTAAGTTTGAAAACTTACGACGATTATTAGACACACGACTTCTGGACCCCTAATGGCATGGTAAAAAAGGAATTTTTTAGATTGTGGTATTTGGCGACATACCTACCTGATATGAAATATAGGCGGACATAAACTTGTGTTGAAGTTGATACCATACTTCCCACAGTTAAAATAATACGGTCACCGCTTATAGACGCATAGGTAGAGGCAGGAGTATTTCGCGTATTGGTCTGGCAACAGCCTAGACTTCTCAGTTCTATACGTGTACCGGCTGAAGCCGAATATCCATTGGCTTCTAACAGTACAAACGTGTAGCACGTGATATCCCCACGACTTGTTTCCTTATGTATAACTGGCTTGCAGTCGTCAAATGTGTGTTAAAACCGCTCTTGTCTAATCACATAAGGAGGAGTGAAGTATACGTTATTGACGTTCAACCTGACCTAGAATCAACACGTGAAATAATCTTGCCTCTACTCGTAGGGCAAGAAATGATAGTTAGAGTCAGGAACTTTTCGTGAAAAGTATTTTGCCGCAGTTTGTTTCAATGCCTTATGTGCACAGCTGTAGTTCTGCTTCATGGTCTGTGATAGGGTGTTTTAAACACTCGCGTGACTTGGTGTTCTACCAGCAAATCACAGACGTGTGGCGTTGCAGTGATCTTATTGTAACTGGCATAGTCATACGATAACCGTCACTTCACATATACACGCTGCCAATAACCATGAAGCAAGGTTGCAACCGTGCACGTGAGGCTCTAAAACAACCTGGGGCAAAATTCCCGTCGCGAAATATTCATGGCCCTGATGATAGTGCATTCTCGCACACCAACTGATTGTCTTGCACGTAGGGTGATACTACATTACATACGCCGCGCTGGTCAGCAGTGCCCTTAGCCTCACACGCGACTCATGAGCGTACCCAGGGGAGTGGTTTTGGGGATTCAAACCCCCTCCGAAATGTCAGTTTCCTTAGCTAAGTATATCTTATATTACAAAACGTAGAATATATTACAAAACAACTGAAATGTTAATAAATTCGTTAATGTTACATATATAGACGTGAAACATGGATGCCATTGAAGCATTATGTAATGCGAGATGAGAGTTCGAAACCCCCTCTGGAATGTATTCCTAGTTACGCCCATACGAGCCGCTTGACCACTGTGAGTTGTTGACACACAGCAGGAACAAGTGGATACAAGGGGACGTGTTGAGACAACTCACCAGCAGACTGCGATATGTCAACTACACACGTCTTCTGACTGTCACATAGACAAGTATGTTCCAGTATCTGACGTGAGAACAAATACACTTTAAACCAATACCGGACCTGGTGCATATCTGCGAGAACACTGGTTGTGTTTCAACGACAAGCCAACAGATAACAGCACACTTAGAGTAAATATAGCGTACGAAATTGTGTGTTCAACATGTGTCACGTGACTTTAGTGAAATATGCGCGGGAGATTTGAAATAACACTGAGAGAAGATATAATAATTGCTTAGTGATTACAACCACGCTGTGTTAATTTGGTACCATATGAATATATCAACTAAGGAGGACATGCTACCATATTATCGCATAGTATAATTGCGTAGAAATTTCAGAACGACAAATGTAAACAATGTTTGCCACGTTACTGTTTTCCTTAACCCAGCTATTTTTAGTAAAAATTAAATATTGGCTACATACTTACTATAAGGTTTTGAACCGAGATCTTGGTAACACCACATGACTGAATATATATTCTGGAAGGTACGCCATGAGTTTCAAACAACACGACTGCATTTATACGCCGATAAAACATAAATAAACGACACCAAACTCTCGAGACCATGTCGGACACACATTTGTGACGTCATGTTCCCTCTACTATATATTACCTCTATG
Organism: Medauroidea extradentata; assembly: GCA_003012365.1. Lineage (NCBI taxonomy): Eukaryota > Metazoa > Arthropoda > Insecta > Phasmatodea > Phasmatidae > Medauroidea > Medauroidea extradentata. The sequence continues at coordinate 43,750 of PNEQ01044265.1, read as the reverse complement.
ACAGCATACTACATTTAATTAATATCAGACGCTGCCAACATAACAATGTGGTGAAAAACTTTCTTTCCTCGGCCAATAACTACTTTTCTTTGCCACAAACGGAAATAAATGACTGAAACCAAAACAACTGTACGCCAAACGTATGAACCAGAGAAAAATTAATACTAACACAAAAGTAATAACATTAATTCAGTCAATAGTTCCAGCTCACGCCACCAGAATATTTTTTGCACGCTTGTCTTTGTTATAAATCTGCCAGGTATTGGCCACTATTGTGTTTGCTAACAAGCAGCCAATTACACCGAGGAACAATTACATAGTCCTGGTTAGGCCTGCAACACTCCCATGCTACGTGCATGTGTTCTGTGCAGTCAAGAATCTGATGAGCAGAGATGAAGGTACAGCGCGGAAATAGTTTGTACCAACATACCCTTGAAAACACTGTAGTTTCATGATTCGGTGATATACTTGTGACACAATGTAGCTGTCTGCAGACCAATAACAGGCATCAATAGAGCCCACGATTTTTTGCGAAAAGAATTCTGCAACAGTTTGTTTCAATATCTTATGTGAACATATGTAGCTATGCTTCATGGTTACTGGCAGAACGTGGCTCATTTGACTGTGCCAACAGGAACAAGGTTACTGCGACACCACACGTCTGTGATTTGCGGGCAGAACCCTAGATGCTGAGAGTTATAAACAGCCAATCACTGACCATGAAGCAGCCACATAAGGCATTGAAACAAACTGATGTAGAATTCTTTTCGCAAAAAATCGTGGACTCTAGGCATCAAGTACTGCAATATCGGGAGTCATGTTGGCTCAGTCAAATAGGGTAATAGCTGCAAGTACAAGCTAAAGCCAGTAATCTTCTAGTAAGATGAACGTGTGTTGAAGTCCAGCGTAGTCAAGTTTTCCCGCGATAAACAATCATCTCTACTGATGAGCAGTAAGGTCGAGTCTTGAACAATCTCTAACTGTCTTATCACCTCTAAGTGCTGAGCCCTCAACTAGCTCGTAGTCTTATCATCATCAACCCACTTACTATTCGTCAGGCTCGCCGCGTTGCCAGTTCTCACTAGTCGGAGCGTTCTCAGCACGATGAATAAACGTGGTAATCTGGCGTTTCTCATCTCACTGAACAAGATCGCATGCGTTGCGTAGTATCACATGTGGTAGATTTTACGTCTCATGTATTATTTCCTGGTGTGTCTGTTTACTCCACTCTTTTGTGTGTTTCTATGATTCCACGAATATAAGTATTATCTATTTCGTGTGATTAGATCATACGTGGAAAAACTACTACGAATTCTGCGTGTTTAAAAGTGATCTGTGTGTTTATTTGTTTTGATGCAGGTGTTATGTTTGTATTTATGTTTCGTTGAATGAACAATATATCGTGTGTGTTTATATGACTCAATTATGAAATAGTTATATTTTTTATGTTTAGACTAATTAATTAATTTCAATCTAGTGTGTGTATGTTGGTATGTGTGTGTATGTCGATGAATTAACACTTCTCAGGGAAACTCATTGCTATTGTGTTGTGATGTTGCAGACTGAGGGACGAGTCGGCGCCATGCTGACGCGACACCCGGCGGCCATTTTGGTCGCCATTTTAGGTTATGTCGCGAGGATAGCCTTGACCCAGGTAAGTGATCTCCTGATGCTGCTACTAACTTGTAATGTGGTTAGTTGATGCCGAAAGTGTAATACTGTGTTTAATTTCTTTCTCGCGTTGGAGTGTTGTGTGCACCTGACGTCATGTTACTAGTTCGTGTATTTCAGCTTTATACTCTTCATTATGCAAACATCCTGTGTATTTTCCATTAAAGCGTAGGTACCTTAATTTTTATTTTCACTTGTCTTAAAATACTGAAGTTTCTGTTTGACAGTTTCATGTAACGTGGTTTATTTACATGTCGAGGCCTGCTCTTAGCGTCACACAAGTAACTACGTATGTGTGTTTGTTGTAAGGTATATCGAACTATCCGTGTGCCGGATGGGATTTCTCAGTGGTTAGAGCACTCACCTCCCACCCATGTGATCTGGGTTCGTTTCCCCCACCCCTTCATTCCAGCGCTGCTCTATACATCATGTCACCCCTCACCAGTGCTAAAGACCTAGATGTTAAGGGTGTTCAAGTACGTTAAAATCATAATTTTATATTTTTATGAAATAGTGCCAGTTTTATAGACGATACTTGTGAGTACATTTTCCTCTTACAAAACAATTTTAACTCGCATAGTTTTCTTATAATGGTGCGTCAAAGTAAAAATTGGCATGTTCTGCTGCCATGCAAATAGTGAAAACCAGTTGACTTATGCAAGTGAAATAACATGCCATGGACTACGTAATAAACAATTAAGAAACACCCCGCGAAGTATTTTTATATTTTAAAAAATGTTGACGTTATTAAAATGTTTTCTGTGCTTCTGTGAATTTAAAAAAAAAATTAACTCAAGTATTTGAATTTGATAAATTTTTGATCTTGTAAGAGGACCTTCGTTCGAGCTGGAAAGTATTGACGGGTTTACTAGTCTGGCGGCTATACTCCACACGCGAGCACTTACGTACACTAACTTGACAAGAGTAATAGTAATTAAATATTTCATTTGCGGCCTTAAACGTTTGATATTGTGATTATCTATTCAATATTACTGGATTTAGTAACTTGGACATACTCCATTACGAAATATATTTCGCAATGGGGTATGTCCAAGCAACTAAATCCAGTCATGCACTCCCATTGCTCAGTTCTTTCGAAGATCATATCTATACAATATGTCGGTTACTTATTCCGTTGTGTTTACATGAAACAACTTCTGGAATATGGAACTTGGCCGGGAGGAAGAAAGTAAGCAGAGCAGGCTCGTGCCTACAGCGGAGGGCGAGGGGGCGTAAACCCCCCCCCCCCCCCCACAGAAAATTTAATTAAAATTAACGGGGTAAATTATGTCTCTCGCCCCTTCCTTCATTTACCACATTTACATTTCAAAATGACAATGACATTGGTTTATTTGTAGGGTAAAATGTAGATGATGACACTCAAAGTGTATAATCACATTGCAAGAGAATATTTTTAAGCAGTTTTTAAAGTTTTTTTGTTTATGATTCGTCTCGCCTCCGTCCCTCAATCAAAACTTATGGTGTTTACTGTACCGTGTATAGCAGCTAGAGCACTAAAGAACTACAATAGCTGCTTGCTGACGTATTATTGCTACGCTGTTATTGTACGTATTACGTCTTCGTTGGGGTTATGTGAGACTCCTCCAAGGGCGTGACATAAATGAGGGGTCGTCAATGAAAATGACACAGTAGTACAGTTGTTTCAATTGCAGCTTGTCCAAATTAACCCGCGCGCCAGCTCTAGTAGGCTCTAGCTATTGTGAGACGCGAGTGAAGCGTAGAAACAGCCAGAGTTGCGAATACTCTACAGGCGACTTTATGACTCTGTCCAGGTGTTGTAATTGCTTCCAGTTCCGCCCAGAATGACAGGAAGACGCAACTTTTAGCTGTCGAGAGCTTGAGTAAGACAGGCTTGTGCTGTTCTGCGACCTTCTCTCTCCCTCTTTCTCATAGCGTCTGCACCAGGGTGGGGACTGTTCAGTTTGGCTGTTCGGTTACAGGAAACACGGGAGGTCGTTGCAAAACTTGTCTTGTCGTTGTCTTGTGGAGGTAATTAAACTTTCTCTGTCTGCGTGGGGTAGTTGGATTGTTGCCCTTTGGAAGGGCAGTCCTTCCGGCTTGTAGGCTAGGTGTAAGTTATGTTATTTCAGGTTACTTCATGATACGTTGCATTTTCCAATGGACGACAGTTCAGACAATCATTCAAATACACCTACAGTACTACCAGAAAAACCCTACAGGGCTACCCTTACAAGAGGCAACAATTCAGTCTCTTCGCCTGCGTTACTCCAGATGGACGTAGCACTTGTTGCTGAAGCAGCAGTCTCTAAGTGTAATGTCGTGGCGTATTACGTCGTCCCAGACTTTTATTGGTCTGCCTGAAGACGTGACCAATTTCTTTATTAATTCATTGTATAGGGCTTTACATCTCGTCGGAAGCAAGGTCACTAGAGACGGTTGCACGAAACTTTACACGAGGTCAGGAACTGAGAGAAGGATCGAGCATGGCCTCTGTTAAGGGCACGGTCTACCGCAATTTTCATCACCATTTTTTTATTTTTTATTTGTACCAGATATTTTTTTCTTATTTAAGACACAAAATGTGACTAAATTTGGCTCTTGTGAAATTTTTTTATCTCTCATAGTTTTCGCATAATGGCTTGTTAAAGTCATATTTTGCATGTTTCCGTTTTAACGACTACACTAAAACCAACTGATATACCGAACTCAAAAAAATCACAGTGGATAAAGACATTGCAGGCTACAATGACATACTCATGAAATTTAAGAATAAAAAATTATTTGAATTTTAAAAAATTGCTGAAACTGAAAATCAAAATTTAAAAAGTTCAATAATTAAAAAAAAAAAATACAAATAATGTTTATTCTCTAATTTTATGAGCATGTCATTGTAGCCTGCAATGTCTTTATCCACTTTGATTTTTTTTTAGTTTGGTATATCAGTTGGTTTTAGTGTAGTCGTTAAAACGGAAACATGCAAAAATATGACTTTAACAAGCCATTACGCGAAAACTATGAGAGATAAAAAAAATTTCTCAAGAACCAAATTTAGTCACATTTTGTGTCTAAAATAAGAAAAAAATATCTGGTACAAATAAAAAATAAAAGAATGGTGATGAAAATTGCGGTAGACCGTGCCCTTAACTATGGGAGTCTCAAATAAATCGATAATCGTGTCATCAATAAACGATGAGATAGACAATGTATAAAATGACAAACAGCGGCTTGAGTGGTCTTGAAGAGTAGCTTTGTGATGATGACACATCGACTGGGCTCTGGTTGGTTGTTAACTCCATGCTGTGTGGTCTACATAGGACAGTCTGCAGCACGAGAAAGTCTGCTCGTAGCGACGCGGGAAATGAATGTCTGTGAACCTATTAGCCGAGGTTACGACACAACCTCGTGTTATTATCTCAGCAGCGTCATTCGACACTGTCTCTGCCTGTCCTGCGCGTACTGCCTCGTGCCGCCCCTTTTGACGAATTTCAGTTTTCCTTTCAAAGATACACGTAAACGAACTTACCAAGTGGAAAACTGTGGTCATACGCTACTGCGGTGCTATATCGTCTCAGAAAATAAAAGTGAATAACGATCCTAAAAGGAGCGGCTATTTTAAAACCATCAAATGGATTTGTTAAAGGCCTCGCTCTCTAGTTTAGCAGTGGTTTCGAAAATATTTTTGTAACGCAGATTAATACATGTAACAAAAATTCCTTTGGCAGTTTTAACCCTTATATATCAACGTTTGTATATGAATTTTTCTGTTGCAATACATTTAACTGATTTTTAGATTTTGGCCCCCAAAATAGTACACATTTTGTTGTGAAAATAAGCCAAAATGAAGCAAAATTATTTTTTTTCTCGCAAACGGTACATTATTTAAAAAAAAAAACGGTCTGGTAAAATTGTGTATCGTATGACTGTACTCTGTCTCAAATTTTTTCAAAGCATTTGGTTAAAAAATATTTGAGTTATTTGCAAGTGTTTGAAATAAACGAGAGATCGTGGAACAATTGCTTTTATAATGTTGCCTAATTTTTTCAATACAAAAGTACATAAAATATATACCACTTTTCTTGACTATCGACTTAAGAGTAATTCTTGCGAAAAGCTTTTTTAGCCATTTGAGGAATTAAAGAGTAAAGTAACATAGACGGCACTGATGCGCGCGTATTGAATAATAGTGCCTACATGGAGCAATGAACTGGCACGCTGTGTTGTTGTAGTAGTGTAATTTCATTGCGATTTCCAAAAATTAAGTTATCTAACATACAAGAGTTTTATTAATAAGACTAGTTTTGTTAATGGGTATTAATTTCCTGTGGTGTAGTGAGCGCAGTGATATGTACAGTCTGTTCACTGTAAACTGAGCACTCAGCAGTACTTGTAATTAATTAAAATATTGTTTTAATGGGCCAGTATATGTTAACTTTTGAGAGTGTTAAAACGTTTACACTGGTTTTTAGTTACATGGAAATAATAAAGATGGCTGCGAAACGGCTGAAAGAAAACTTTGTGCTGTGCTCACTTCATCGTGAACGGCCTATAGCATGTTCAGAGATGTTGGTTTATCACGGGAAAAGTTGACTGTCTGCTAGGCTTCAGTGTAGCACGATACTGTTCGGCGTTTTACTTTTGTTAGTGGAAGGTCCCGTTTGACTTGACCGGTAGTAACTCTGGTACTACACAACAGTCCTTCAATAATGCAATAGTTTAAAAAATACTCTAGCATTAAACATTTTCGCGAGATGCCATTATCTATCAATTTGTTGTAGGCCTAAGTTGGTCGACATTCTTGTTAGCTTGGGGGGGGGGGGGGGTGAAGACCAGTTGTGGCAGCAGCTGTTAATGACACCAACCACCAGACACTTGGAGGAAGGTAACCTTGGAGGACAACATTCTAGACGCAAGAAGTCGGTGCCAACACAATGAATCACTTCAGACACACCCAGTTCCTTACTTGAGCTGTTACCTGACTTTCTGAGTGGGCCCTCTCAGTTAGACGTGCAGTTTAAACTGTTCATATATCACTAGCCGTTACTGAATATCATTCAACATTACCTCTAGTTACCTTACTGCTTGTGTGGTTGGCAGCTAAATTATTTATTTATTTCGTCTTTCATTTTCTTGTCGAAGTTAATGCTAAAATGCCTTCTCTTACACTCAACCAAATTTTAAACAAATATCACACGCCCAAAGATAGCAATAAGAGTTGAAATCTAACTAGAAACAATAGAAAATAGTAATTAAGTATATAAAATTGACGTAGTTAAAATAAAATAAGCTGACAGCTGCGACAAAACTTAAATGAAAACTAATCTAAATCCTGGAATATACACTTGCAGCTTACAATATACATTTTCCAAATAAAATATCTATTTCAAAATTGATTCAATAAAATCCAAACAGATGTGTGTATACACACACACACACATATATATATATATATATATATATATATATATATATATATATAGAACATGTTACGTAATGCGGTAACGCAATATAGTTCCATGTATTTTCCTACTTAAATATAACCATATTGAAACAATAGCAACCGTAATCAACATAATTGTATTTTATACAAGCAAGAAACTTTGTTTTATCAAACTGTATACATTTCTACCCACCGTACAATTTATTTTGCACGCGCAAACATCAAGTGACGTGTCCAGAGAGGTTGGACATTTCCCGTCGATTGCCGTTACGTGCGCAAATATATGAATTGGGTGGAAATAGAACATTAGCAGGGCTTTTTTGAGTGCTCACGTTATCTTGAACTGCCTATAAATTAATTGGAACTAAATATCATTAGAGACGATGGTTTATCGCGGGAAAACTTGACTGTCTGCTGGGTTTCAACATACGCCCAGCTTATTAGGTTATTACTGGCTTTAGCTTGTACGAGGAGCTGTTACCCTATTTGACTGAGCCAATAAGAATCCCGGTGATGCCTGTTACTGGTCTCCAGCACGGTTGTAGAAGAACAGGTCTGGACACTCGCCTATCTACCAATGTATGTTGCTTGACCCCCTTGTTGTTTGGCTGTAGTTCGTCATGTTACCGAGAATGTTGTACTTTTTGGCGCTGTAATCCGGGCGGTCGGTCTCATACTCCGACCAGTAAATGAAGATTTCTGGAGCCATGATTTAAAATTGTGAGCGAAGGAAGTATTTCATAAATTGATATAAAATACGTTTTGATAAATTGTTTATCTTAGTGGGAGGAAAGTGGGCGGAGTTTGAGTTCGACCGCCCTAACTGTAGAGCCAATATAACACAATATTCTCGGTAACTCGGTGAACTGCAGCCAAACAACAAGGGGGTCAAGTTTCCAGGCGAGTGTCCAGACCCGTGGTGGGAAGAATGCTCCGTGCACAGGAATAATCGCCCGGGGACAAAACAGAATATAGGCCGTTCACTATAAAGTGAGCACTGCATAAAGTTTTCTTTCAGCCGTATTGCAGCCAACTTTACAATTTTTAACATGAAAACATTCATGTAACTAAAAACCTGTGTAAACGTCCCAGCACTCTTAAAAGTTAACATCTATTGAGCTCCCAAAAATATATTTCTAATTAATTACAAATTATGCTGGCTGCTCAGTTTATAGCGAACAGCCTATACATTATTATTATTATACTGATGAGGCTCTCATCTGAAGTGTTTACTTTACCGTGGTAAGCTTCAATGGACGAACGTATGCATCAATATGCACACATTTTAAGTTATCAGTAAAACATGCTGTGAATATACTATTCATAACGACAGGATATAGGAGCAAAATACAAAATATTTGTTATAAGATCGTTTTAAAGCAGAGAAGTATTATATGCCGAACTAGGTATTACCGCATAGTCTATTGATGTGTAACATCCAGATATGTCAGAACGTGAATGATGACATATAGCATTGCAATCTGCTATAGTGCAGTGAATGGCTATACCTCTGTGGAACTGACAGCTACTGTGTGTTGTGATTGGTAAACTCCACCACACCACAGCACAGGCAGATGTATCCTGCAGTCTGGCAACACTGCAAGTATCCACGGACCTACCTGTCCTGTCCTAGCCTCGCCTCAAGGGGAATTATTTTTTGTGGCGCGTCACCCGCACTCTTTGTGTGCGGCTCCATCGTGACCCCGGCGTTCCTCTAGTTCCTCGCCCAATCAGAGGGCGGCTTACATACGACACGACCCGCCAGCTCTCACGACCCGTACAGTCGCCGCCAAATATCACGACACCTCCGATACAGCCGCTGCGAGTGTCTGTTCACGCTTCAATGTCTCTGCAAATACCTGGCCGGAACTTTTCCATTTGCTTCAACACCGGCTGAGTAAAGACTCATTTGTAGAGAGCCACTTTTTTTTTGGTGAGAAGAATTCAGATCTAACTTTGTTTCACTGTGTTCTGATTAGTCCAGTCAGTTGAGAGACGTGTCGGAACAAACACACGCTGCCAATAATCATGAAGTTGAGCCGCAGATGTGCGCGTACGGTACTTAAACAAAGTAGAGCAAACATCTTTCCGTCGGAAATTCCTGTCCCTAACAATAATTGAAGCTCCAGAAAATTTGTAGGTTCTTCAGGGAAGAGGTTAAAATCCCAGCATTTTCATTTGATTTATACGAATTACTATTTTGTCTGTCTTGTAATCTTGTGTGTACGTATAGGCGGTTCTGGAGAAAGTGATTTATTTTGAAACCCTGTTACTCTTTCGTTTTCAAATAATCATATTTCCCGGCCACTTTTTACAATAAATAAATCAACCTAAGCTACAATCAAAGTGCATATGTTGTACCATACTCAAATATTAACGTCTAATATATCATTAAATAGATTTTAAAATAATAATTCTAGCTAAGATGGTCTTTGAAAATACTCTAACGACCTATATACCTGACTGGGATTTAATTTTTTTAGTCACACTCCATTGCAAAGTAGATGTCTGTTAAAGAAAACTGAAGAGAACAAAAAAACATAAATAAGCAGAGTATGCTTTGGTCAACAGGATACACACAAATAAAATTCCATAAATGGAACCGGGTCAAATAATCCGAGGACAGACAAATAAGGAAAATAAAAAATACATGACACTACCAAGATAGGCAAAGGGACAAACATATGAAATATATGAAACCACAAAATAAAATAAAATAGGACACAACGATGAGACGAAACAAAACACAGTAGTCTATCAGACACGAACAGAAAAATAAAATGCGACACAACAATGAGACGAAACAAAACACAATACAGTAGTTTTCCAGACAGTTCTCGGACCCGGTGTGACTCTGCCTGATGACTGGAACAGATTCCAGTTTCCGGAAACGTCGTTCTTCTGCCTGCAGTTTTAAACACGAATGTTCCACTTTCAAATAACTACGGACCACTTATCTACAATTGGTTTGTGCTCATCTGTACGGACTGGACAGTTTCGCTAATTCAATTACCTGTAGGCTAGAATCTATTCTACTATGCATACTCGAGCCCCGTATATTCGTTCATTGTCTGTTGTTCCACTGAGTAGCAGCTAGTGGACAAATAGTCGGGGCTTGAGCATTGAATTTGCGAAATTTTCCAGTCCCTACTCATCTGTCGTATATAAGCAACATTCAAGACTACATTCACAGGGGTAAAATTCCAACCAAACCGTAAGTCATTAATGTCCTACAGAAACCATGTCCAGAATACGACGATCTGAAACATGTAACTAAAATTCTTCATTGAAATTCGAATTATTCTGGGACGCCTTCATATCTCCTTTACGAGAGTTTTCAAATGTCTGTTTGCGCGCAGTTCAGGAATAATACGAACCCCCCCCCCCCCATAATTGGGTGAGTAACCTTGCCCTCTCAGATAAATTACTGGTCAACATATGCGTGCTTTACATAAATAATAATGCTGTAAGTTTTGTTCAGATGCAAGTCCGAACATTTTTTGCTGCATCTATAAATGCCTTGTGCCATCAGTTTAAATGACTTCCGGCCACGTCGTCCATAGATATGTGGCTACCTTTGCGGCTTCAACCCAACGAAAGAAGACCTCGAATTATAGACAATTGTGTGAAATTTATGTTTTTGCCCCCACGCGAGACCTCAGAAATCTTAACGGTAATGCCAACTTAAATAACAATTATATCTGTAAAATGATTTTTTTTAAAAGTTTACTGAATATAATTTTAAGGGCTCTACAGTCGTAAGTGGTAGATGGCTTCTTTGCGTAGTATGTACGAGAAACATCCCGAGAAGCACACTTTTCTTAATCCACTGTTCTGAAGTGGTACATATTAACTTTCTGTACTAATGATGATGCCGTTGATCTGTTCTCATTATAATGGGACTTTATTTTAAGAAGTGTACTGGCATGGTTATAATATTTAATTGGCTTTGTATTTTTGTTCACGCTAACTAATATTTCACTGAATTCTTTGTTTCAGGGATCGAGTAGTAATTTATTTTCGTGTCCAAATGGTGAGTAGAACTGACAATTTCAATCCGTATTAAATATATATTAAGTTATAGAAGGGTTCTGTTAATTCTTATACATTTAAAAAAGAATGAAGCAAGGAGTGAAAATATCGTTACATTTATTTCCGGTACTTATACTATTCCACAAATTTATTTTTACAGTATGGTCCTTGAATATGATAAACCAAAATTTTATTTCATAGTGCTTTTATAAACAGCGGTTGTCAGCGAGGATTCAATGGGTACAGGCGGTTCCGGATAAAGTGAGCACTCCAAGAAAATCTGCTAAGTTCTATTTTCAGCTAATTCGTATCTGTCCGCCCGTAACGGCTAACTACGGGACATGTTTAACCTCTCTGTACACGTGACTCGATGTTTGCTCGTGTAAGATATATCGTGCTGTCAGTTTGATAGAAATATATTATTAATTATATAAAATACGATTATGTTGATTTTGTTTTTATATTGTTGTATATAAAGAGGAAAATACGTGGAACTATATTGTGTAATTTCGCTGCCAACCATACAAGCAGTAAGGTAACTAGAGTTAATGTTGAATTAATTGTAGTAATGACTAGTGATATTATTCAAAGGTTAAATTTTCAGTGCTCACTTTATCCCGGACGACCTGTACAGTACATTAACAGTAACACGCCATATTCACGCAAAATGCTCCATTATGAACCAGCCAATACTGTAGCAGTCTGACAAAACATCTAAATGCCCTGCCAACTCGTGACGCCATGTTGCCAGTTTTACATTGTTATGGGACGTACCGTATTGTGCTCAAACACATCCGCGTCACAGTTCGATAAAAGTCGTTAATATATGTTGGAGTGTTATGTAATATAGTTTGATACGTGTTAAATGCACTTTTACTTGATATGTACCACGGTTTATCATTGTTTTATGTCTGTACTTCGGAAGCGTAAGACACTATGTCCATTTTTTCTCAAAACATAATTTTAAGTACTTTCTAGTGGCATACAACACAAAAGTCCGTATTGTGTAATAAAAAACACATTTTTGGGTGTTAAACAGCTAAATTCACTAGTGAATCACACTCTTCACACGGCTCTCGTGAAAAATATGAGTTGTGTGACATAATGTCTTATGCATCCGTGGTACAGAGTAAAAACATAGACACGTTGCTTTACTATCGAATATCTTCCTTCTGTACCTTAAGTTAAAAACTGAAAACTTTTTTGAGAACTGTCATGGGCGAACTATTGGAAATTATGACAGAAAATGTACAAACAATCTGCCAAGGTGAATTATATAGACATATTGAGAACTTAAGAGTACTATAAAGTATCTGTTGTAAAAAGATCAGCCTTTCTAAAATCTTATTGAACCGCAAAAGTATGTGTTGACCAACAGTTAAAGTTCTCCACATACATACAGTGCAAAGATTTCCAAAACAGCAGACTATATGAGTGCGTTTCGAACCTTGACCTTTCTTTTTTTTCCCGAGAAATTAAGGGTTGTAGAAAGTCACATTCAACAATAGTTTAAACTGTTGTATCTCAGGATGTCAGTATCTAACAATTACGATCGAAATTATTTTCAGCACAATTTAATGTAGGGTCTGCTAGGCTAAGCATTGATTCAGTTAGATTCAAGGTATTTTACGACCTAAAACGAAAGCGTATTTGCGGCTCGAATAACGCTTATGTGCAGTCACGATAGATTGATACAGGAGACAATCAATGCTGTTACCTGCCATTTTGATACTGTTTATCATTTCTTACTTCTACCTGAATGTCACTGAGATCATTCTAACACACTTGAGATATGATCACTGTTCCTGGGCACATTCCCTCGAGGTCATGTCGATAGTTGGAAAGTTCACCTTTTTCCCTGAATGAGTGAGTGAGAGATTTAGGTCAGCGCTCAACATCTAGCGAGGGGTAACATGAGGTGAGTATGGAGCAGCGCCGGAATGAAAAGGCGGGGGAAACGGAAGATCCCCGAGAATACCCGCCGACCAACGACATCGTCCGGCACGACAACGAAAATATGGGTACCGACCCCGCTGGGAATCGAACTCACTCGGATCACCTTGGGGATTATTTAATTAACCTACCAAGAAGTATGTATGTAAATAAGCGTAGCTTGTTTTGCTGACTTGACTAACAAGGAGGTAATAATTTGTCTAAGCAACAACACCTACTGAAGTTTCAAGCCGGGCCGGTAGGGTAGGGGGTTATTCCGCATCTGTACAGTACAAGCATACCCATCGAAACTGAAGGGAGTAGATGGTCCTTCTACACATCCATCCAATAATAAGCCATTCTTAAGGGCCATGTGAACTAAGCCTGCAGCAACTCAGTGTAAATAGGGAATAGTAGTATACAATTACTCCTTTGTGGATAGGCTTTGAAATATTATTATTTTTATCATCTATTCTACACGATATTTCTTAAAGAATGCTCTCACAGTGAGAAAACTTGCCAATATTAATTTTGAATACTTAATGTAATAAAAATGAAGTTCCAAGGGGAAAAAACTGCAATTTTTTCCGGCTATTTAAAAATCCTGGTTAGAGGCATTTCATTGACATTCCATTTAAGAGTGCAAAGTACATAATTTAGCGCTAACCTTAATTCTGAAGGTTCATCGAAGCCAATTTGTAAAAAACAGTAATCTTAAACAATAGTTTTTGCCAACTTTCTGAGGTCAAATTTTTCTCAGATAACGTATTTTTTAAGAACAATCTTTGACGCCGATGTCTCGTAAATTTAATTGCGGCGCAAGAGGTCAAGCATAAAAAATTCATCATCCTGTGTAAATGTTTACTGTTAAAGTTGGCAAATATCATTATCTAGATTGTTATTGTATAGTTTTTTCCATATTGACTACCAAAAACGTGTAGAGTGTAACGGAAGTTTTCAACATTTATTTATATACCACACATTCTTCAAACTGTCGACCAGGTTATATTAGTATCGTAATGTACACAAGTAAAACGGAAATTAAAAGTGGTAGTAAACATAAGATTGGCTGCAAGATGTATAAGGATGCGTGTGCAGCGGAGGAAAGTACGATGAAGGGGAAGGGGGTAATCCACGTGACCTCTCGACCCCGCAGTAGAGACAGCTGATGTCCTTGGAGCTGTGTGAGTCAGCAATGAGTACATCTCCCAGAAGGTGCGGGCCTCCCTCCTGTCGTCCCAACAAGCTATCTATCTACATTCCTGCGGCATTCCCTCCCCCACCACTCTCCATCACACTACACCTCTGGCTGCTACAACACGTGACCAGACCCAGCCGTGTACCTTCCTTCCACCAGTGTTGCCACGTGCAGCATAAAAGAGTTTACACACTTGATCTACTGATCAAAAAGACAACATATACCTTGACGGCAGAACAATTCTAAGTACATAAGGGGTGGTTACCCCTGTTATTTAGAAGGAATAAAGGGGGTGGGGAGTTTCATTGATGGTTTCTCCACTGATTCAAGATCTCTTTCTATTTAAAACATTACTCACAGAATTGTAATATAACTTCCTTCTGTTCCCAATTGTTTTCTAAAATACAAATTTAAGCTTTATTTCCAGTGCTCATAACTCCCATAGTAACCATTTTAGGCGTTAAGTGTCCCACATTTTCTACTTTGTTTTTAAAGCGAATCACCTCCCGGCCATTAATTCAGAAACACACTGTATATACAGTTCTTATTTCAGGTTCGTACATACTGTTATAACATTACAAGCCTCATCAATTAAGTTAACTGTGTACAGGAAACTTGCCGTATTTACTGGGTGCCTGAATCGTAAAATATTTGACCAATGTCAGAGGAGTACGAATATTTGTAGATTGATGCATTCTTATATACGCCATGTTGTATAAATCAACATCCATGCGGTCTCGATTCAGGTCGAGATTATCAGTCTAGATACGTACATACGCTGCAAACGGGAAACAACAATTTACTGATATAATCCTAACAAATAAACAGATAAGAGATCACAAAAACGTTATAAGTTATAAATCAGGCCGAACTGTTAAGTAAAATTATAATTCCGTGATCAAAACTATCGAATAACACAATTACAAAAAACAAATAAACACAATTTAACGCCGTTAACGGAATGGGTCAAGTAACCAAGAACTGAGAATAATAAAAAAAACTTTATTCCAAGGCTTTATAAATTAAATTACCGTATTTTGACTTGTTTCCATCAGATTTGTAGAATTCGCGCATTTTACTGTGTCTGTACTGTCAGAACGCATAATTCTACATGAAGTAAAACAATATATAATTTGATCTGTCGGTAGATATGGTACGTTATAAAATAACATTTCTTAGGCTTGTACGAACTGCGTATCAAACAGGATGTTGTGGGCGGGAGGCGGTCAACAGTAACTGCTGCCTGTTGTTGCTGGAATATAAACCTTAACATATAACTTTCACGTAAGGCAACGTGCTGACTACGTTAGTAGGGAGAAGATAGGGCTTATCGTGTCACTAACATTGAAGTTACTGGAGATGTAATCACAGACATCGAGTGATTTAGAAGAAAAAACGCGTGGGGAGTCTAGATAATGAATGACTGAACCCGTGACCAAATTTTAGTCCTCTTGAATACTATTCCAGTGTTTTACCTCAGCACCAACTCGCCATGACAAAGTGTGGCGGGTTCAATGACCAGCCGGCTGGACTGCACAGTCCTATATACACTAATAAATACATTGGCTGCTGCTCCAGTGAATGGCCAGTTGTATATGTGACAATGTAGCGTAGGAGTCAATGTTTTCATGCAGGTCTGTTATTGGTTTAATGTCTTCATGGAAGAGTTTCCCAAGCGCGAAAGAAACAAACGTGTACAGGAATTATAAATGCGCTATCTTCTCAAATGAAATCGCGAAATTTCCGGGCCTCTGCTTACAACTCCAGTAAAATTTGACCATTGTTATACAATTTCTGTGAAAATACAAGACAAAATGTCTGGTTCATTTTAGAGTCCGAACTGCCTACATATACTGCTTGAACCTAAATAGTGAGTGTCCTTAGAAGTGTTAGAATTTACTGAAGTTACGTGAAATGAAGCAGACTTTTAAAATAGTTTGAGAAGAAGATGCTCACTAACTTCCGAGTTAATTTTCTCCCAGCTGTGGTTTTTATTGCGCTTCGGGAAGGAAATGAAAACATGGTGTAAAAAGTCCTGGTGTGGCCTTTGCACGGTTAGTGCAGTTCGGCGCACCCTGTTGTAACGGCGAGGAGTGGACGAGGTAACATCTAAGACGTGGCGTGATTGGTCAGGCGGAACACACCATGATGACGAGACAGCTTGACTAGAGGCTCCTTCACGCCCGCGTTGTTTACAAACACCTTGGCTACAGCCTAGAATGAGTCTCCGACGTATCGTTAGCCAATGTAACGTTTGCATGCCCTGCCCTCGGTGTGTACGAGAGAGATATAATAAAGTTTCTCATAACAAAGGCCTCGATGTTACGTTCAGCCAAGCCGTATTGTGTTGAGGAATGCGGAGGTATGACTTCCTGTTCTGCTTCATCATGTCTCATGACACTGCGCTAACATCATGCACCCTTAACGAGGAGCACCAGCCGCCATCTTGGATCTGGACACATTTTGTAACAAACATCAAGTAGTATATGTATTATTGTATAAGTTATTAACACACAGAATTATTACAGTCATCCTTGGCTCGGTCTGTATATTAGAACACAACGATGGGACAAAATTTACATAAGCACGTTATCTTCATTGTAAAAGTACCTTTAAAGCTACGTGTGATACGCACGTTAGTATCAGCTATAGGTGCGACTGTTAACTACGCGTTTCCGAACACGGGCTGTACTTCCATTTCTGCTGGAGAAAGTTGGCAGCAATTAACGCAGCCGAACTGGGTTAACTGTTCCGGTAGTAAATCGCGTGAAGAGAGAAATATGATTTCTATACGCGCGTTTGAAAACTCGCCCGCTTGAGTAGGGTAGGTTAGTCACGTGACCAGGGTTTACCCGTCACCAGGATCTTGATAATCGTCGGTAATGCCGTTCTGTTCAGGATTTTAAGATGGCGGGAATAAACAACCTATTTTCTACATAGTAAATATTTTGCTAATGCTACGTCAGTAGTGCAATATTTACACTTATTGTTATTTATATTTACAAATACATAATACTAGAGTCGTTCTTGTTTCGTGCATATTTTGGACGCAGTGCATTCGGTTTCACTTCGTTGTGGTTATAGTTGTCTGTTAAAAATGGGTTTTTTTTTCGTCACAAATGGCGATTTTCACCTCCTAACCGTCGTTTTTCCTACTCCAGAGGAGCAGAGAGTTAGTGAGGAGTTGATCGAGAGATTGTCTGGTGAAATTTCAAACACCATTAAATTTCACTCTGGTCAAATTACGAAAACCTTCAACTTGATATTTTGGCTGACCTACTCTACCCTCGATAATTTTCAGAACCACTTTATGACTAGTGTACATCTATTGGTTGAAATTGTGAGCTGGCAGCTGAATGAATGTGTCATCAATAGAAATGGTGATTTATCGCGAAAATTTCTTACAAAAACATACCATAGAAAACCCTGCAGTTTTTTGCAACATACATGATTGATGATAACTGTCCGTCACGACGTAGTTATCTACAGACAATCACAGGCAGTACTAATTCCCTAGCAGAATTCTCATTGGCTCTGCCAAATAGTTGCACATGCAGACAATAGCATAATCAAAGTTTCGAACTTGCTGAACGTACGTTGTAACCTGGCAAATATGGCCGCCATAGCCTCCAATTTTATAGTCCGTTAAAAATTTGTTCTTGAAAATTTGAATATTTATAAAAATAAAATTTAAAAAATGGTATTCACAAATATCACGCAAATTTAAAGCAAACATTACAATAACAGATAGATACAAATAACAATGAAAATGCAAACGAGCGGCCAAAATTAGAATCAGATGCCAAAGACAAATAATGACGAAAAATAACACGAATCTGTAACTTATAAGAAAAAAAGGTAAACGTAACAATAAGCCTAATTAACTGCAGACAAGAATATCCAACAACACACATAAAATAACACTAACTCTGACGTATATGAGCGCCATCATAAGACTATAGCCTGAAAAATTCGCGTTTTATCTCGAGCACAAGATATAAATAAAACCAAGTGTAAGTTCGTGTTCGCAATATTTTGTTAATAATATTAGTTTTCGTTCAATACGTGAAGGATGTGACAAATAACCGGCAATGTTTCTCTGTATATACATTACATTCTACTATTAGGTGCGTATTATTGGATTAAATCGGTACTGGGAGTTGCCTAACTTATTTAGCGTTTACTAGTTGGTGGGAGAGAATTTCTACCTTAAAATTCAAATAAGCTTAGTTATTTCATAGTTACTACTTACATTTTTCGAATATAATGCAAGGTAAAGTAATTAGCTACGCCCCTATCTAAACATTTTCAGGAATGAAGAAAAATTCAACATAATTAGTAGGGACCCCTGTTTTTCGCGAAAAGAAATTTGCCCCACTTTGTTTCAGTGCCTTACGTGCACATCTGCAGTTGTGCTTCATGGTTATTGGTAGCGTGTCTGTGTGAAGTGACTTATCTCATTCGACTGAGCCAATTACAATAACGACCCTGCAACACCACACGTATATGATTTGCCGGTAAAATCCCTAGGCTCGTGGGAATGTAAATTTCCGATCGTTGACCACGAAGCCGAACTGCAGGTGTGCACGTGATGCACGGAAACAAACTGGGGCAAATTTCTTTTCGCGAAAAACGAGGGTCACTAGTTTATGACCTTATAAAACTGTCCTTAAACTCCGCACTCGGCAATTTTGATCGTTTTGTACTAACGTACGCTAACACAAGGTAAGCTAATGTAAACGTTCAGGAGAGGGATGAAGGGGGAAGTAGGCTTGTGCAGAATGACACGCCCACTTCGTACAAGACATCCTTTAGGCGATAACATACTGTGGTCGTCATTACGACATACAGAGCGCTTACTGCACTTCTCATTGGATGTTGTTTCTTCGCCCAGTCGTGAGTCCAGTGCTGGCACTACAGAAACTAATAATTATTTATATTACGTCAGTGAGATTGATCACTGCGACATGAATTTATTGGCCGTACCATAAAATAACGGTAGAATAGAGGCGAGTTAATAGAACATAATACAATAACGTTTACAAAAGGAAGCTATCTATTTGTATAATGTTGTTATTGTGCAATCGAACTGTCTGATGAGGATTTGTCATTATGACGAGGGAATAATATTTGGAATAAAGTTGCTAACGTAAACACACTGCAGTGCCTGTATTTAATGAGGTTGTACGTAATGGCACCGTCTACGTAGAGCAGTTTTGCACGCTGGTAGTTCAGAAACGAAGTAGCTATAAGGGTGGTACTGCTGTAAAGTGTTTGACGAGCGGTGTTTACGTTACACCACTAGAACGTGGTTAAGTACCTAATTTATGAAGGGACTCTGTACATTTTATTGGTAGAAAATTTCCAGCAATGCTTGTTGCGACACATTTGGATAGTTTTGTATCAGTCTGTGCAATATATTTTCAGATACAACGGTACGAGAAAATCCTATTTTTTATTTCGTTTGAAGCCTAGAGAACAGTGGTGTTAATGTTTGCATTGATTCTGAAGTAACCAACAACCCTCCTATGAAAAGGTTTTCCATCCGCCCTGTAACAACAGTAACATACAGAAAGGCCAGTTAATTGATTCAAAGTACAATAGTCTGCATTATATTTCCAGCGATGAGTTGCAAATATTTGTAGTTTGTTGGAAGTACAAGTGTGAATACATGTCATCACAGTAACACCAACCTGTAAACATAATTTATTTTACTGTGTTGTCTGTGTCATAACCAAAGGAATATAGGTCGTTATTCTTGAATGTCGTCTGTGGAAATACAGTCTTGTTGAGCAGGACGACTCAGGCAACACCCTGGCCGTGGTTAAACCGCTAGCCTCCCACCACGTCCAGTGTTGTATAGCTCCTGACCTTCGCGTGTGGGAGACGTAGCGGACGTTGCCACTAGCCGGCATCACGCAGGCTCGCACTTTCCGTTACACGACTACATTTCACAAGTATAGTACTCTCAATGCCAACTGTATGTGTGACCCACATATACGGTCGAGAATATCTTGCGTCACGTCTTTACCCCTACACTAGTTAAATAAATATCGTACATCACTTTTATAATTGGGCTCCCGTAGGAATCTGCGGTTGTCGAAAGGTAACATGGCGCGGGGAAACGGTAGATCCCCGAGAAAACCCGCCGACCAGCGGCGTTGTTCAGCACGATTCCCACGTGGACCAACCCCGCCGGGAATCGAACCCGGATTGTCTTCGTGGGAGACGAATGCTCTAGCCACTACATCAACAGCAACTTACGTTAGTTCATTAGTAAGGAGCAGATGTTTCGGTAGGTTGAACAATCTGTAGGTACAGGGACTCTTGTTTTTCGCGAAAATAATTTTGCCTCACTTCGTTTCAGTACCTTACGTGCACATCTGCAGTTCAGCTTCGTGGTCAGTGATTGGATATTTTAACTGTCACGAGCCTTGGTATTCTACCGGCAAATCACAGACGTGTGGTGTTGCTGGAAAGTTTTTGTAATTGGCTCAGTCAAACGAGATACGGCTCTTCACATATACACGCTGCCAATAACCATGAAGCATAATTGCAGATGTGCACGTAATGCACTGAAACAAACTGGGGCAAAATTCTTTTCGCGAAAAAAACAGGGTCCCTACCTATAGGTTATATTCCACACTGCTATGTACACTTGAGCCTCAGCCATTTTCCTATTAGTTGCTGCTCCAGTGAACAGAGTTGTACCACACATCAGCCAATACGATATTAGCCCGTTGTTAACTGCAGTTTTGTTTTTTGCCCGCATTACTTCAGGATGTGTGACATATA
Organism: Medauroidea extradentata; assembly: GCA_003012365.1. Lineage (NCBI taxonomy): Eukaryota > Metazoa > Arthropoda > Insecta > Phasmatodea > Phasmatidae > Medauroidea > Medauroidea extradentata. Next base: position 22,703 of record PNEQ01044265.1, on the reverse strand, counting down.
TAGAGACCAGAAAATACGCGGGTTCATTGACCTGGAGGCTAGCCTGCAAGAATATTCGTGTACTCAGAAGACAACAGTTTCTCATTGGCTGGTCGCTGGCACAGTGATATGGGCCTGCATTGTTACGTTCTCTCATTGGCTCAGCGACTTCCAAGAGTAGTCAAATAAGTCGAGGCCCAGTTGCAAATGTGACACAAACACACAGTTGTTTCAATTCTAGCTTGAGCCCGAAAGAAAACGCAATTTTTTCAGGTCCCTAGTCATGTACAATAATTAGAGCCAGTGGATTTTCGTGGAAAGAACTTAGCAGCAACTTGTTCCAATGTCTTACGGGTACATTTACAACTCTGCTTCGTGGTCTTTGACAGCGCCATTTGACTGTGACAATCAGTACAAGGTTACTGAGACATCACAAGTCTGTCATCTGGTCGAACACCAAGACGTAGAGAGTTAAAACGACCAATCATTGGCCAAGAAGCAGTGTTTCAAATATGAACATCAGTAGATATGGTGAAATTTCGCTAATTCAATTACCTGCATGCTAGCATCAAATATCCTATGCATACTCGAGTCCCGACCATTTGTCCACTAGCTGCTACTCAGTGCAACAACAGACAGTGAACGAATAGACGGGACTTGAGTATGTATAGGACATTTGATTTTAATATGCAGGTCATTGAATTCGCGAAATTTCACCATCTTTAAACATCAAGCATTGAAACGGATTGCTGAAAATTTCATTTCACCAAAACTCATAAAAAAAATACTAATGTTTAAAATTTAGCCCCGCAAAGTAATAAGAGGTGGCTGAATACTAAGAAAGAGAGGGTGGTTGATATAATGAGCCACAGTGAAAGGAGTGCATTTGCGTTGCCACGATCTCAGGTAGTGTATCTAACCTCGTGAATACTTGCTTGTCGCACACTCTGAAGACGTGACATCCCTGACTGGCGCTTAGCCTCTGATAACAAGTGCAACTCTACATTACTGGGAATCACCACAGAAACGTCGTAGGTTCTCTCTGGGACAAGCTACACCCAGCACTCATAGACTCCCGTGTTAACTTGTCACCACGGTCGTAGAAGAACACTCCCCTATCTACCAATGTATTTTACTTGACCTTGTTGTTTGGCTGCAGTTCGTTAAGTTACCGAGAATATTGTACTTTTTAGCACTGTGATCCGGGCGGTCGGACTCAAAACCCCACCCACTTTTTTCCATTGTTAACATTATAAAGTAAATAAAGATTTCTGGAGACATGTTTTTAAATTGTGAGTGAAGGAAGTATATCATGAATTGATAAAAAAATACGATTTTATAAATTGTTTATCATAGTGGGAGGGAAGTGGGCGGAGTTTGAGCTCGACCGCCCGAATTACAGCGCCAAAAATGTATAGCATTCTCGGTAACTTGGTGAACTACAGCCAAACAACAAGTGGGTCAAGTTTCCAGGCGAGTGTCCAGACTTGCTCTTCTACGACCGTGTTTGTCACATGTACAACTGTCCACTCACTGGACCATCAGATAATGTACAAGAAGCTGAGGATATTGTACGCAGGACTGTGGAGTCTAGCCGGTAAGTCGTTGAACCCTCGAGATATTCGGCTCTCTAGTGATGATTTTGCTACGTAATTTATGTCAGTGGTGAGTGATATTGTCAGAACGACTGTGGGTAACATAGCTCTGAATTTTCTATTTAGATAACGACGGGAAACATCACTTCGAGGAATGATGTCATGACTGGCTCATGTCTCCATCAGTTACTCAATGATTACAACTATAACGGTCGAAGCTCTGTATGCCTGGTCTGGGCAGGCGGCTGTCAAGTCTACTTCGTACTGCTTAATGTTTGAACTGTGTATAGGTTGTTCGGGATAAAGTGAGCAGTGAAAAATCAACCTATGAAAAATATCACTTGTCGTTACTGCGCTTAATTTACATTAACTGTAGTCCCCTAACTGCTTGTAAGGTTGGCAGCGAAACTACGCAATATAGTTCCGTGTGTTTTCCTATTTAACTACAACCATACTGAAACAAAATCAATCGAAATCGACATAATTGTATTTTATATAAATAATAAACTTAAAAAAAAAACTATACAGGTGCATACCGATTTCACAATTTATCTGACACGCGCAAACATAAAGTGACGTGTCCAGAGAGGTTAGACACGTCCCGTCGTTAGCCGTTACGTGCGGAAATATACGAATTGGCTGAAAATATAACTTTTGCAGGGCTATTTTTTGAGCTTTCACTTTATTTCGAACCAACTATAAACCCATTTGGTGTGAAAGTTCTCGCAGTTTCAGTTCTTAAACAGTATTCTTGCAGTAGCTTGAGGAAGTCACTGCTGTGGTCGGTAGACATACTTGACGGCCACTACTAGGTGTGTCCTTGTCGAGTCACGAGGGTAGGCGTTGAGCCCCCGGACCGCGGCGAAGGCAGTCCGGTTGTGGCTCGCAGGGCTGTCCACAGTCGCTACATACACACATTACACACCCCTGTCAAATGTCATGTAGCCGACATTGTTCTTCGACTGATTGTTGTCCCTCCAATCCCACGTCTGTTTATGTATCCCGTTGCAACAAAGACTCCTCAATGCTACTGTGTCTTCAAATATACCGTACGTCTATTAAAAACAGAAGAGTCCCACAAAATAGCTTAATGAAACTGCTCTGGTTTCAAAACACTAACATGATTCGTAAAATAAGAACAGTTATTTAAAGTCCCATAAAAAAGACTATATCGAAAACACTGCCCGACAATTAGCGATCTGTTTAGGCCTATACGGGCGCGCCAGTTTTGACCGTATTACTTACCTTTTATTGCATATAGCTGATAAATAAGAGAATATCGAGGACTTCTCTCGGCACACATCAGCCTTATTAACATTGAAAGGAATATTTCGCGTGTTCGATGATCTTCATGATAGATTCCATTGTTCTGTATATACTCAAGCCCCGGCCATTTGTCAGTTAGTTGATACTCACTGTAACAACAGGCAGTGAACGAAGAGAAGGGGCTTGAATATGAATATAGGACAATTGATCATAACATGTTGTTAATAAAGCTCACGGAATTTGCTTTTCGCTACTTGTGAAATTATCAGGCTAAGTATAGAAATCGTGAAATATTTTGGTGTGAGTTGTACTTGTAGAGAGGCAACTTCTCACATCGTAAACAACGTACCATAAGGTTCATGGCTATTCAAACACTGAACAGTCATAAATAAGCTGTGTAGGACCATCCACAAGTTCGGCCAATCACTGAGAAGATATCGGCTGCGTTGGGCACTTCTGAGTCACTGTGTGTACAGTTCCGTACAAAAGTTTCCTGCACGCGCAACACATCTAGGACCATGTTCAAGTTGACTGAAGAGGTTCGCCACTTTATATTTTATCACGCGTATATTCTGTTACGTGTTTCAAAACAGGCCAGTATTGTACAAGCTGGCGCCAGTACACAGAACTATCTTCTCTGAGTAAAGCGTATTGGTAGGGACTGGGAAATCTCGCGAATTCAATTACCTGCAGGCTAGAATCCAGTATACTGTGCATACTCACCCCGTATATTCGTTAATTGCCTGCTGTTCCACCGAGTAGCAGCTAGAAAACATGAACCATATTATGCATAAAGGAACCAAGCATGATATTTTATTGTTCTGAAATTAATAGCAAATACATGAATTTAAAACTTAAATGCATTAATAACTTATATGTCCTTGTATGGAATCATGTTCTGCAATATTGTCCTGTATGCAATTGTAATTAAATACAGGTGTTTATCATTGAACCTAGATTTTCTCAGTTGCATCACAATGGCGCTTGGTTCGTTTATGCATAAAATGGTTCGCATATGGTCGGGGCTTGAGTATGCACAGTACAATGGATTCTAGCTTGCAGGTAATTGAATTCGCGGAATTTTCCTATCCGTACTGATTGGCTAATGTTGGCACAAGATCATAGTATGACGGATTGTCATTGACCATTGCAATATCTTCTCACATGATCTATTAGATAGATAGATAGTGAATGGGGTTTATGACTACTTGTCTAATGCCACAACATCTGAGACGAGAAATCAATCTGCAAGTTAAGAGGTTAGTACTTGTAACAGCCAAAGCTTGTTAATATTCACAGTGCAAGGTTGCGTGGACAATCAGGACAGACACTGGGTGTCTTTTGTAACTAAGTCTGTGTACTTGGCTTGCATTCAATAGGTCTTCGTGAGTGATCGGTTGGTGTGACGCGGAGATATGACACGATGCCCAACATCTCCCATACTGGACTCGAGCGTGGGATGCTGCGCGCATGGCATCTCGTCAAGGACTTGCCGAGACACTCCTCTGAACAGAAGGTCGCCAGGGGAATTCTCCCTCCCCCCTCGCCATATACTCCCCGCGTCATAAAGCCTCGTAAAACTACCGCGGTAATTCCAGCAATCCAGAGTTGCAACATGGCGACTGCGTCTTCAAGCAATCTTCACGTTGCAATCACGCCTCTTCTTCGTCGTGTACTTGCGCTAATGTTCAGCACTTTCCTGGCTTTAAAAGCAAATGACTGTTTCCAACCTATAGTCAGAATTTGCCCGTAACGGCAAATATAATTACTGATTTCCGTCTCATTTTCCCACCTTCACATTAGTATTGTCACCTGCTGATTGATGACAATTTAGCCCTGTCCCAAATCAGGACAGTTCGTCCTTTTTCATCTATTTCAAGACGACAGATCAGAATATCTCATTTCTAAGCTTTGCGAAATTGTAGACAGAATACGGAAAATTTGGCACTAAAATTCTTGCAGGTTTGGAAGCAACAATATTGCCGGTAACATGTATACAGACCATGCAGCCCACCAAGCAAGTGTAACAAGTTGGATCAGAGTTCGATTTGGTAACAAAACTAATTTTAACTTTATAATCGTATTGCATTGTACATAGTTCATAGTTCCTGTGTATGATTCTGATACCACAGCTAAAAAATTATGAGAACTATTTAAATAAAATTACTACATGAAATAAATTATACTTCGGTAAAATTTTAATTTTACTAGTAATGTAATAATGGCGCTGCGGTTGAGGGCATGTATTGCCTATTTAAGTTTAATTAATTTTCACGGAAATGTTGCGCTAGTTTTCAGAGTTTCTGCCGGACATCTTGCAAGGTCGTCGGGCGATAACGTTGCCTTGGACATGTTATAAGTAGCGAGCACACAGGCATGTCCCAGCCCCAGGAGACATCGACAGTGTCGTTCTAACAGAAGGCGCGGAGTAGACAGGCATCTGCACGAGTGAACTTGCGTCTCTCGCGCCACAAACAACCACTAGTGTCGACTTTGACTCCTCCCTACTCTGTGTAGCAGCCAGTGTCATGTGTCATAACTCTTCCTGAGGCGTGTACAGTATATTTACATGGCTGCGTGTTCATGTAGGTTGTCACCGAGTGAAAGATGACGTGGTGAATGTGCACCCGTGGCTGTTGAACTACGTGGTGGATAATAATTAGAACAATGTTTTTATTTTCGAAATTATTATACATGTTCACCATGTACCAATCGACGAGAAAAAAAAATATTTAAAATTCGGAGAAGAATTTCACTTACTTTCGAAACATCAGGTGCATTATAAATACTACAGCCCCTTCCTTTTTTTTACCCCTCAATCCAACATGGCTAGAAACCACATTTACACAGAGCAATGTCACAAAACTTACTGCTCAAATTGATATAAAAGTAGTTGTGGGTCTTGGAGTGTATTTTGGTACAGACTTTCTACCAACGAAGATAAAATGGTCTCCACGTAGACTCCCATATTTCCAGTTTTACACTGAAAACCTAGCGAGTGTAGCCCTTATCGCTTTTCCACTTCTGAGATTCAAACGCGTAATAAAGCTTCAGATAGGCCTTTGAAATAACACTATATCATTTAGAATATTCTTTTTTTCTGGGGGGGGGGGCAATCCTTCGCTCGGACAATTACTTTCTTATGTTTTGCTCTGGCATTCTGTAAGCAACACACTAAGGTTTATCATCATTTAAAAAAACGAAAATGTTTAAGCAAATTCAATAATTTCTTATTAATTATTTTTTCTACTTATTTTTTGATACTTCACAATACAGCATTCGAAAAGTGCAAAGTTTTCAATAATAATAATAGTTGAATGATGGGACAGGCAAGTAGCTGGAACTACAAGGGAAAGGAGAGGCGGACTAGCAGGAGACTTGAACGTTGCAATAGACAAGTAGCTAGGAGTACTACATGGAAAAGGCTGGTATGCAGGAGATTTGAATGCTGGTATAAGCAAGCAGCTCATAGCAGCTCATACTACCACGTGGAAAGGAGAGCCTGATTAACAGGCGACTTGAATACTTGTACAGACGAACAACTGGAACTGCCACGTGGAAAGGAGAAGCTGGTTAGCAGGTGGCTTGAATGCTGGCACAGACGAGAAGCTTGGGCTACCACGCGTCATGTAGGTTAAGGTCTGCTCTACCCGGTCGACCGACACACTTTGCCATCTGCATCGTTCGTCGTCAACACACTTGACAGCGACACACCGGCTATTCCTGCTTGTATCAGGTTCTTGAAACCAGCCCGCCATTCCTGAACCTTCATCACAGACTTCTCACAAGGTGATTGTGTTTGGTCATTTATTCTAACATTAAACATTGGTTTGTTGGTGCCGGTTTAAAAAGAATGATGAGCTGATTTGGGGTGCAAAGTATAGAATATGATTTGGTTATTAGCGTAAACGTACGGGTGAAATACATTAGGCTGGTATCTGTAATTTAGAGATCTCCAGTTCCTTATAGCTTACTAGGGACAGAACAATTTTACAAGTTCAATGACTTGCAGGCTATACCTCACAGTAGTATGTGTATTCTCGAGTCTCAGTTGTGTATTTATTTGATGCTATCCGAGTGAGAAACTAGTTACTTTATTGACAAGGTAGGACGGGATTCGGTCCTCGTTTATTTCCTGATTTGCTATTGGTACAGAGCTGTTCAGGGAGTGTCTAATGATCTGAGATATAACAATAGCAGTCGAAGAAGACATGTACGTTTGTTTAGACACTAAAGTGTCCTGAGAGGCATGAGTGACTTTTCCGTCTTTTTTATGATATCACGTTCAGCCACATATGAATGTTAAATATAACAACACTAACATGTTAATTTTTATTTGTGCAACCTACATTTCGAAATTAGAGTATTTCAAGTTTAGGTTTACTAGACTGAATATTTTAATTGCAACATTATAATTTATGTCCGTGTAGTGTCAGTTCAATAAAGTCGCTAGAAAGTCATAATTATGAACTGGAGTTACACGTGCCAAATGAACTGAAGAGCGTTTCTGCAACAGAGGAACATGTGACAGTTTGACAAGCCCAGATCGCTAAGTAACGCTACAAACACTGTTCTGTTTACATAACAGTAGACTAGGTCGTGTACTTTCTCAGTGCTTGGTGGATAGTGAGTTGCAACACCACGTGTTAGCCTCATGAACAATGTGTGGGGTTACTTGCTACTATCCATTACACATAGTCACACTTGTTACTTTCACTCTTGCAAACATTTACAGCTTACAGATGCCCGCTTTATTTGTTTTTTAAAATCTTCCTAGAATATACAGTGCTTAAGTAAAGGCGTCAAAATTGAACCTCGAAATAAAGGCCACTACACTGAACATTTTAATAATAATAAAAAAAGAAGTCTGCCAGGCAATTGCATCAAGGTCAGGCGACCTTTAAAAAATTTCTGAAAATTTTTAATTTTTAGCTCATTTTTTAGGATTTTTTAATACAAAAAATATATTGGGTTTTTATGAACCTAAAGTTCTAGCCTGTGACATGTACTTTCACTGTGAATTATTTCGTTTCATTATGTTGATTGGTTTTGGGGAGTATGAAGTAAAAACATGTAAGTTTTGAATTTGAAATGCCATTATGGGAAACTTGCTGAGCTATTTTTTTTGTAAGAGGAAAATGCACTCCCGAGTAACGTTTACAAAAATAACACTATTTCAGACAAATATAAAATTATGACTCTTTTTTCTTTTGAACGCCCTTAAAATTCTTAAGTGAAGGTTAGGAGGCAATACATCGTTTTTGGGAGTGAGGCCAGTCCTAGCTGACATGGGAACTTTAGTAGGCTAGATTCCACCAGCCTTCTCTCAGCTACTATTGGTTTCTGCTCCAGTGAACATTACAGTTATACCTCATATCAGTAAACACTTGATTAGTTCCTTGTTTTACTGCATGTTGACTCTTTGTTCGGATTACTTCAGGTCGCACATGTTTAGCAGTATTCTGTTTCACGTAATTTCAGTAAGCTCTGATACATCTGAGAGCATCTTACTGATTGAGTTTTATACGTTCATGTCTGCTGCAATGTCGGTCGGTAATTTTTTAAATAAAACTAACCTGAGGTGTTAGTATCGCCGTATGCATAGGAAATGTCTTGATTATGAAATACAATAAAACATGTACGCCAAATATCAAATTGCCTTAGAACTTTTTTGTTAGAGATGTTTAGGCATCCGCTTGGTCGGTCTGATCCTCCGGAACTTCTGCTACGTCTTCATTCATCCTTCAGCCGATCTTCGCTCTTACAATTATTGCAACTTATGGTTTGGTTTTCCTCCTCAAACTTTTACAATGAGTCTATATTCCCAATTATAAATTATAAAAAAAAATAAGAACATACCCTGAACCCAGTGGGAAGTACCCTTTCCTCCTTTACAGTTACATTACTTAAACATTTTTAAATTTAGTGGATAAAATAAAATGTTGGTAATGTAACTACGCAGTACGTGTAACCGTTTTAGATCATAATATACAAATTCTTTCATTTTGTAATGGGAGCCACATCCCGTATTCTAAAATCCCTAGGGAAACTGATTTTTTGTGAGAAGAATTTTGCACCGGCTTACTGCATTGCCTAACGTTCACGTCTTCATGGTTATTGGCAGAGTGTCTCTGTTCAGAGGCCTCACATATTTGATTGAGCCAATGAGAGCAAGGTTACTGAGACAACACTCATATATGATTTGCTGGTAGAACACCAAGACTCTGAGAGAGTTAAGAACGTCCAGCTTTTGACCTTGAAGTAGAGCTACTTAAGTGTACATAAAGCATCGAAATAAGTTGACGCGGAATTAATTTCACCAAAATTTATTGTATCCAAAAATCCTTATGTTAGTTTTGTTCCCGACAAGCTTGGAGAGATACCGGCAGTGGCGGCTCGTGGGTTGTTGCCAGGCAGGGCTGCAGTTGCCAAGAGCTGTACAGGGTTGTGCGCTGGTTGACTCTACAGCTACTGACACGCTGATGTGCAGGTGCCCCTTACTACTGAGTGGTCACAACACATCTAGTAGCCGGCAAATATTTCATGGTCGTTGGTCTACGGCGCGTTCGTCGAGAGTGTACAGTTCCGACTATCTGCAGCCCCACCTGGCAACAACCCACGAGCCGCCACTGGATACCGGCACCGTGAATCCCATCATGATAGTCTAATTGGGTAAACCTACCATACTTCCTGACACTAAGGCTTCGAAATTCAGCAACAGAAATATATTAAACATTTTAATTGTGATCTTATATGTGATACATTGGTTAATTGATGCCGAAACTAATATGTCTGCTTTCTGTTGGTGACCTAGTGAACTACGTATGTGTACAGATCCTTCCCAATTATGTGAAGTCCGCTAAGTGGTTTATCACGATATTATCACGATATATGGTACGTTTACCCTAACTGTGTTAATTGACTGGAGTCATGAGTATATCAGTAGATGTGCTGAGTATGGTGAGAGCGGTCGCTAGGAAGCAGTTGGCTCGTCGCTTCAAGGCCACGCCCACCTCACCGGACACTGCGGCCAGTGGTAGAGGAGGATTCCAGACACTGGTGAAAGCGAAGATGTCTGACCTTTACTTACCTTCCTCCTGTCTCGTATTCCGGCCGCGTGGCTGTGCTGCTTGCCACATCACATCTCTGCCAGAGCTCCTCCTCCTAAAGTCCGGTACACACTATCCTTCATTCTCTACTCAATTACTACTTAATTATGTTTATAAACTTCCATTGAGATTCAGTTACTGCATTCTCAAGCAAAACTCCTCTGTTGTGTACGCTATACCACTGTCTTTTTTTCACTAATAAGTTTCGGTACATAAAGGAGAAAATTATATTTGTGATTTTGGTTGTTATATTAGTACAACAGAATTCCTGGAAACTACTTCACATACAATACACGCATGTATTTGTCAAATACGTGAAACAATTTTCTGTTGCTTACGTTTCGGAAAATCCGACTGTCGTGTGTGTGTGTGGGGGGGGGAGGCAATTTCTTTTTCTTCTCAAATCATATTGGCAACCCTACAGTACTTGCGCACTTCGCATGAGCGAAGGCTCAAACTGCGTATTTCACATGTCATGTTGATGGTAAACGAAGCTTTTTTCTGTCGTTTTGCGACTGAGTATCCTCCATATCAGCTTCACTTCTGTATTCCTGAATATTCTGTGATGGAGCTCCACAACTCTAGTACCGGAGGTTTACTATTGATTCACCGTCCTCTTGGGCGTGCCGTGTCAACTTTCGTCCAGTTACACAAGGGCTGAGTGGTCGGACCACTCGCCTCACACCAAGGCGATCCGGGTTCGATTACTGATGAGCTCTGCCCCCGGATTTTCACGTGTGAATCGTGCCTGACGATGTCGTTGGTCCGCGGGTTTTCTCGGGGATTTTTCGTTTCCCCTGCTCCTTCATTCCAACGCTGCTCCACAGTCACCTATCACTCCTCACCAGTACTGAAGAACTTGATGTAAGCGCTGACCAATATCTCTCACTCACATGACACAAGTCTACAGACTGTTTGTAGTCAAGCCTTGCAGTAAAATGTAATGTGAAGCCACAGGGACTCGACTTACGAACTACAAGGCAGTTGCAATCGAAAAAATTGCCATGCGTTTGGGTTCTAATTTGTCGTAAAATCAATTCGGGAATTTCTTCGGTACGTACACGTTACAGCACAAAAGTGCCTAGATGCAGTTGAATGATGTAATTATTGAAATTAAAAAAATCTGGCAAACGGACAGAAATCCAGTCGGCATAGTTACGTTTTGTTGAGAAAAGTGCTCCACGTATATTTACTAGTAGGGCGCAACTTCCGAGGACAGGTGTGGCTTGTAGATCGGTTTTTGTCCGCAAGACAGGAAAACAGTCACTTTCTGTTCGCCTGAAGCAGTATGTGTTATTGCCTCCAACCACGTTGTTGCGTTATCCGCCAGGACAGGAAAGTCATAGATGTGTCAACAATTTCAAGGTTGAACCACAGACTAAATAGTAATACAGACGTGAAATGGCGTGGCGGCTCGTTTGATACGGGCGAACTTGGCCGCTTATTGGCTGCCCGAGGTTGCTGATATCAGCCCCGTGTATGTTTGGCTCCTGCATGTTACGGCAGGTTTCCTATTGGCCTGGCTGCCGGCTAGCAGGGTAGCCGCCTTACGCTGATTGGCGGTAGGT